>VXAY01005799.1:164625-192269 GCA_013399855.1 Oxyruncus cristatus | reverse complement strand
GGTGCCGGGGCCTGTCTGGGCCCGCGGACTGGAGCCGGGCTCCGGTGCGGGGGCGTTGGGAGGATGAGAGATCGGTGTCTGTGTGTGCAGAGAGGAAGGAACTCCCTGCCCGCACTTCTGAGAAGTAACGTTATGTTAGAGCAACTAATATGCTCTTTTTGTGTTCCACTCAACGCTGCAGCATGGAGACTAATTTCTTTATTATTAGTTGAAATAGAAAGACTTTATGAGTTTGGGATAAACAAAATGCAGAAACACAACAGGCTGTAGAAGGAGGAAGTGAAACCCCTTTGGAAAACTGAAGTTTTCCTGATGTTTATGGCTTTGCTAATAGAAAATATTTTCCTTACATTTTGTTTTCATGAGAAGTTAAAATACGTGGAAGTCTGCTACCATCTGGATTTTTTTCTCTGGTGACATGCTGAGTCCTTGCTGAAAGTTGGCAGTGTAGATTAGCAGGAGTTATATATAAGTTCTACAGGTATTTGTCTTTAAATTTCAGTTGAACCTATATAGAAGGCTTATCTTTTTTATAGGCAGGTATTGAAAAGTAGAATCTGAAATCTGAGAATATTCAGAAGGGAGGTAAGGAACTACATCTGTGTAAAAAAATCTGACTGTTTAAAAAAAGTAGGCATAAGATACATAAGGTATAAGGTAACTCACAGTACTGAAATAATTATGTCAAGTTGTTTTAAGCCAAGTGGTTAGAAAAACTAACAATTGTCAGGCACAGAATTCCATTGCTCCCTAGAAAAGTATCAGTAGCTGATTTGGTCTCCTGGTTGGTGCTTTGAGGAGAAAAACTGAGGAGTGCTGAAGATAGTAGGTTTAAGGGTGGTCTGCCATTGTGTGGGTGGCAACTTCACATAACTAGTCAGAGGATACCACTTGCTGCCCTGTGGCTCTTTGGGAATCCCACTGCCTTCAATTTTCGCATTATCAAATTGAAAAATGGCACAAGTTCAACTTAGTCAAGGAGGTAATGTTGGTCTTTCATAGTTGGATTTAAATTTCTGTAATTTCTAATGATAGTAGCTTGCAAACTTATCTCCAATTAAAAAGTTCAATCATGCTTTTTAGAAAGTTGTATTACTGCTTAAGGGACTTTGTAATGAGATGTCTGGATGATGTGGGAACACAGATGTGACAATCTGGGAGCTCTTAGCTGAGGTTCTGGCATGTCATTGTTGTGTTGTTACTAATATTCACATTACAAGCAGGAAAAAATCTGTACAGGAGAATATTAATTTCCTGATTGACATTTTAAATTCTGTACGATTTTTCTGAAAGTAATGTTATAATAACATCTTGATAGTCTCGGAATTAAAAATTGGATTATAGTCCTGCGACTGTACAAGCTGTTGCTGTTCCACCTTCCAGTTAATAAAATGACAGGGAAATGTAATGAGAAGGGTCCTAAGCATCGTTCTCAGTGGGGTTCTGCCTGTGCTGCTGTTGTCATGGAGTGAGTTGATACAGT
The DNA here is from genome assembly GCA_013399855.1 of Oxyruncus cristatus. Classification (NCBI taxonomy): domain Eukaryota; kingdom Metazoa; phylum Chordata; class Aves; order Passeriformes; family Cotingidae; genus Oxyruncus; species Oxyruncus cristatus. The sequence goes on along the minus strand of VXAY01005799.1, from coordinate 190,786 downwards.
TGCTTTTGAAAAGCATCCAAAGTGAAATATTTCATGGGTACAATCAGTGTTTATTGGGGGAACAAGGAGCTTATTTTGTTGGCAGTTGAAATACAGAATCTTCCATATGCTGTTACAAACTCTGGGATATGCTGGAGTTAGAACACTACTGCTATAATTTCATTAAATAACTGGTTTGTTATCCAAAACTCATGCTTGAAATGCTTAGTTTATCCCAATTGGATAACATGCTGTTTGTACCTCCTGCTGTAGTGGATGAGTCCTCTTGGAGAGAAGAAACACAATAAAATGTGCTGGCATAGCAATTTGTGGCCTCAGTGTGGCTTTCAGAAGAGAGAGAAATGAGGTGGGGTGGGAGAAATACAAGTACTGCAGTGATGTAAGGTTCCAGAAAATGTTGGGTTGAGTTCCCTGTGAGTCTGTTGAAGTGTAGAAGGAAATGGAAAGGTCAGTAATTGACTACGCACAATTTCTGAAATTTTTTTATTTTATTTTCTTTCACTTGCAGCACAACACTAAATTTGTAATGAAATGGAGTCTGGGTCAAGCTCATTTCGAGTGGAATTTCCAGATTTTTCTAGCACCATTTTGCAGAAGTTGAACCAACAGCGCCAGCAAGGACAATTATGTGATGTGTCCATTGTGGTTCAGGGCCACCTCTTCAGAGCCCATAAAGCTGTTCTTGCAGCTAGTTCACCTTACTTCTGTGATCAGGTTCTCCTGAAAAACAGCAGAAGAATAGTCCTGCCTGATGTGATGAATCCCAGAGTATTTGAAAACATTCTTCTGTCCACCTACACAGGCCGGCTGGTAATGCCTGCACCAGAAATCGTCAGTTATCTGACAGCAGCAAGTTTTCTTCAGATGTGGCATGTAGTGGATAAATGCACTGAAGTGCTTGAGGGGAACCCAACAGTTCTGTGTCAGAAGATGAATCATGGCAGTGACCATCAGTCCCCAAGCAGTAGTAGTTACAATGGCCTTGTTGAAACCTTTGAACTTGGCTCTGGAGGACAGACAGAATTCCACAAAGTGCAGGAACTGAGGGATGGCGAAAATGAAGAAGAAAGCTCTAAAGATGAGCTGTCATGTCAGCTGACAGAACATGAGTACCTTCCCAGTAATTCTTCAACAGAACATGATAGACTTAGCACTGGAATGACCAGTCAGGATGGGGAAGAAGGAACTAGTGATAGTGCAGAGTACCAGTATACCAGACCAATGTATAGCAAACCCAGCATCATGTCTCACAAGCGGTGGATCCATGTGAAACCAGAAAGATTTGAACAGGACTGTGAAGGTGTTGATAATCCTTATGACGAACACCAAGTTTCTGAATCCATGAATGCCATTCAAGCAGATCATTCAATCCAGTCTTCAGGTGTTGAAGACTTTCACATAGGTGACAAAAAGATGGAAACAGAATTTGATGAACATGCAGATGAAAGTAATTATGATGAACAAGTTGACTTCTATGGCTCATCCATGGAAGAATTTTCTGGTGAAAGGGCAGAGGGAAATTTAAGTGCTCACAGACAGGATCTTATGATAGCAGCAGGCTATGGTGAGGGCATTGATATGGCTGCGGGGATTAAAGAAGAAACATCTCTCACTGGATTCTCTCACGCTGATAAGCTCTATCCTTGTCAGTGTGGAAAAAGTTTTACGCACAAAAGTCAGAGAGATCGGCATATGAGCATGCACCTCGGTCTTCGACCTTATGGCTGTGGTGTCTGTGGTAAGAAATTCAAAATGAAACACCATCTTGTAGGCCATATGAAAATTCATACAGGCATCAAACCATATGAGTGTAACATCTGTGGGAAAAGATTCATGTGGCGGGACAGTTTTCATCGGCATGTGACTTCTTGTACCAAGTCCTATCAAGCTTCTAAAGCTGAGCAGAGTACTACTGAGATGAACTAAGACATTAGTGCTTACGTTTGTTTAATAGAGTAAGAAAAATAAACTAATTATGCAAATAATATCTGGTACTTGCTATTGTACATTCTCAAAAAACAAGTTTTAGTGATTATGCTGGTATAAACAGATCAAATGTATTTTGCTTTCTGCAGTATTACTCTAGGTGTTCAGTGTGTGAAGTGCAAATGGTTAATCTGAAAGGTGCTTGTAAAAGGAGTCTGACATTGACGGTAATCACAGCAGTATTTAGAAGCCCTCTTGTATTTCTAAGTCATCTAAGTTCACAGTAAAACTCAGCTCTAAGTTGACAAAAATCCTGAAAATACTTAGATAAAGCAGGAATCCAGGTAGCACTACTTAATAGGAAACTAAGATGACCAAACCAGGTTATACGATTCACATTTTAATGAAAAAAAAATAAAAAATTTGAATTTCACCTCAAACTGAAGGCTCCAGCATACTTCCCATGCATCTTTAGGTAGTCTGCATCATTCAGTAGCCTTTGCTGTATTGCTGAATGCAAGGCAGTGGTAAAGGTGCTTTGGCTTTCCTTTATCTGTCTTCCATTTTTTTAACCTATCTTCAGTAAAACAAATGTCTCATTTTGTGCTATTTTTTATTTAAAGTCTGTAAAGCACTTAAATATAGTTTATCAATATATAAACTTCAGTATGTGTTAAGTATAATTTGTCCTTGCTCCTCTAGGGTCTAATGCTTTATGATTCATGACTTCATTAGATTTTAATTGCTACATCGTGAAAGCTTCTAGAAGTGTGTGTAGTAAGTATAGAAAAAAGTAATATGTAACATTTGGAACTTACTTAAAGTAACCATATTTGTTTAAACTGTAGCTTTCTGTTCAAATTTTTGTGACTTACTACAGTAGCAAGTACCAAACTAGGTTCATGAACTGACTTTTTATTGGTACAAAAACTTCTTTGAGAACTTCTATCTAGTTTTTGAAACCTGCCTTAGGAAAATTATGTAGTCATTGGTAGGTATTTATACTTTTAATTCTTCACTTTTTGAGTAGTAAGAACTATAATATAGATTCTTGGTACTAAACTACTGTGACTGGTTAGGTGTGATCATGAGCAGAGTTGTTTACCTCTTCAAATGAAGTTGCTTCTGAAAAAAAGTAGGAAGTATGTGATTTGGATCTTCTAATGGTACTGCAGAACATGGTACCATACTTATGTCTGAAGCTGGAATTCTTGCTGGGAAAGTGGCACTTGTTCTTTGTTGGGATTAGGATCTGTGTGTGGGGCGCTCGTTTGTGGAGATGGACGGAGGAGTGTGTACAGTTCTGAGAGATGCTGCCAGCTCTGCAGGGAGAGGGAAGGCATAAGTTGTAAAGGTGACAACAGGATTTTGGGGTTGAAAGCTTAATGCAGTCCAATGCAAAAGCAATTAACCCTTTTTAGTAGCTTACTGAAACATAAAAAGGAAGGAGCCTTTAGAGCGTGCATAGGCTATAAAAGACGTGATGTCCAAGTACAGTGCTGATAACACAGGAAAAAGCATTGAAGGCCTCAGCCTGTGTGGCCCCAGTTTCTGTATTAGGCACTGCAGTGTGCAGGATAATGTACTGAAACAGATGACCCTGTATAGTGAAGCAAAACTACACAAAGATTATTATCCTTCAGTTTCTTTTTTGAACTCCCAGTTACAAATTGTCTTAAGGTGCAACTGAACTGTATCCTGAACATGAATGTCTTCTACGAACTGAGGGTTTACTACTCAGTGGGCTGTAATTACTGTAATTTCTTTACTGGCATTCTACTTACAAACTTAATTTTTTTAAGAGGCTCTTAATTGTGAATCTTCTAATGCTTCAGATATTTTTCATATGGAATTTTGTTAAAACAGATATTCCCAAATACAATGAACCCATTGCTGGCAATGGGCATGAATGGTCAGCACCATGGAGTTCCTGTTCTTCGCACTTAATTGTACTCTACAAATATTATGGTGGCCATGTATAACCCTTGTGATCAGGGATTTTGCTCACCAACACTGTAACCTGCTTAATGTATAGAAGCACTTTGTATTTAAACAAAAAAAACCAAACCATAAAACTTTATAAGTATCTTTTTTAAACTTAGAAATTATATTCCCTTTATGGTTTGTTTCCACACTGCTAACACTGTCTTTTTTAATACTAAAAAAAAAATTATAATGCTTGCCTGTTTACATGAGCGTAGTGGAAAGGGTTCTAGCACTCGGTGGCCCTATTTTTCCATTCTCCAAGGCCTTACGACATATAAGATGTCATTTCTGCAAGTACCATCATCACGTTTGAGAGAAGGCATTAGAATCACTCAGTCATAGAATGGTTTGGGTTGGAAGGGGACCTTGAAGATCATCTAGTTCCAGTGTCCCTGCTGTGGGCGGGGACACCTTCAGCTAGACCAGGTTGCTTAGAGCCCCATTCAACCTGGCCTTGAATATGTCCAGGGTGTTCCTTCGCATACTCATTTCAAGAATGATCTTGTATATTACATTAGTTCTTAGCCCCTTTGAAATTGTCACTTTAGTTTTGCATAAAAAGGTTAAGAGTGCCTCTTCCCATTTAACTGTAAAAAAGGCTGGACAGAAACACCAGTCTGAAAACCATGGTCAAGCAAAAAATATGTCTGTCAAACCCAGACCATCCTACAGAGCTGCCAGCAAAACTGTTTCTTTTACCAGCTTGGAATGACTTTTATATGGGATATTGCAAGGTTAAACATTACTTCTATTTGCAGTTAGATTACTTTGAAATAAAGCTTTAAAATAAATTGTACTGCGAGAGACACTTTAAAGGTTTTATAAAAGGTCCAGTAGATCATATTATAGAACCATGTCCTTTTTTAATGACTTAGCATGCATAGTAACCTTTTAGTATTTGCCTATTGCTGTTTTACCCCATATTATGGCATTGTCTTGAAAGTCCAACAAATGTTGCTCCACTGATCTTGAAGCACTTGGCTTTCTGATGTTAATTTACATGAAACCAATTGATTGCAGAAAAATACTGATCTGATTGTCATGAGATCAAGTTGACAAGATTGATGATTTAAGTGCAGCTTGAGATACATGTCTAAAATCCTTACTTTTGCATGGCACAGGTGAAACAGTTGTCTTGTGTTTTTCCTCAGTTCAACTTACTGCCCTTTGACAAACTTCTAATCACCATTTCAGGCATTGAGGGGAACAAATAACAAAAAATTACTTAAACACTTAAAGAAACATCTTTCCTCCCCCTTTTTCAGCTCAGCTTAAGTCTAACACCTCTCTTCCCTGCCTTTGTAGTCTCAGTTTCCCTCGTTTTCACCAAGAGGTGCATTCAGCCCCTGCTATTTCCTTTAGTGAGGTGACAGGTCACACAAGAGGTTGGGCTCGTATGGACACTGCCTTGTCTGATGCTCTTCATTTCTTAGTGGGTGTCCTCTGGTGTTCTGGGCTGGTCACTGTTACTATTCATGGTGACACCGGGCCACAGTCCCTTCAGGGATGTGTCTGTTCCAGTCTGGCTGTCCTGTGGGCCTCAGTTACTTCAGAGGTGTACCTGCTCTGGCATGGCTTAGCTGTAAGCCAAAGTCCTCTCAAAAGGAAATCTCCTCAGACTCAGAGTGTGTCCTTCTGTGAGTGTGTCTATACATGTCCTCAGTGACTTCTCCAGGTATTTTCCCAAGAGCAGCTCTTCAGTTTCTCCACATGTCCCCAGGAGTATCTTTTCCACATGTGTCTCCCTGCACCTCTTGTAGCAGCTGCCACTCCTCCTTAAATATGTTTAAGCAGAGGCAATGTGCACACCTCTGGTTGAGATTTTGGGATGCAGTGTATTGTCCACATCTGTTTTGGTGCAGGCTGAACCCCGCTTGACTAGCACAGGGCAGCTCAGAAGCTCTGGCCATGCATCCCCCCTGCAGCCCCTGCCACTGGTGCCACTGCAGTTGTACATAGCCAAGATATACAGAGAAGGCTTCTGTCAAGCTTTTAATCTTTGCTAATGGAGTGGTCTTGTTCAAGGTACAAAAACTTGTTTGTGGGGAGGAGGGAAGAGTCCATGTATATGTATATAAAATACGAATGCATATGTATACGATGAATTTCACTAATCTTCCCTTATGCTTCATTACCTTCAATGATGTGGCTGTTGGCTGTAGTAAAGTGTCTTCTGAAAACCAGCATCATTGTACACACAGGAGGCTTTCAGAATTTCCTGCTGCTGTGAAGCCATTCGTTGTCCTAGCAGTGGTAAGAATACTTGATGATATTACAGCTAAGTTCCTTTTCATTCCATTTTGTAACTCAGATGTTAACTACCATGGAATCTGTGTAACTGCCATTCTGAAAAATTCAACTGTTAGCAGGGTTGCTTAGGTGTATATCAGACCCTTTTGAGGGAGGAGGTTCTTATTTCAGATACCACTGTTGTTTTGGGGTGTGGTTTTTTTGTTGTTTCATTTTTTAAACCTAACCTTTGTTTTATGGGTGAGCAGGTGGACTCTAGAAGATACTGTCGGTACAGTTTTTGGTCTCAGCTTTTTTCATCTGAGGTGTGTCTGAAGTTGAGAAACTGTTCTGTATGATAAGCAAGGCAGATAATCAAAGGCTGATGTATTGCGTTTCTCATTATAAAAAGAATCCTCGACATCCTTGTATTGAGCCTGAAAAAATGGAGGCACATCAGGGTTTGTAATCTCAACACTTTTGCTTTGTGCCACCAAGGTGACCTGTCTCCGAATTATGAGACCTACAGAAGTACACTGAGTATTTTGCTTTAACAGAATCAGGACCTTTCTCAAAACAATAAAGGAAAGTTGTTTTTTTGTCATTTAGTTGCTTCATTGGATAGGTTGGCTTCTTTAGCTATTAGCTGTAAAATGTCAGTGCCCTAGGGGAAGATGCTGGAAAAGAAAATGGTATATTTTTAATGTGATTAAATTGTAAGTTCTGATTTTTGCTTGAAGCCTGTGTCTGTCAATTGCTGCTCCTTTTTATTATTCATGGGATTCCATATTTCTTTCAGAAATGTAACTGTTTATGCAAGTGAATCTTCCTTAATGAGCTATAAGTTTTTATTCTAAACAAGTCATTTATAATAGTAAATTTGCATATCTTGATATTTTGTGAGATGTTATGCCTGTATTGCAGAGGTTGGATAGTTTTGTCTATAAATATTGCTGTCTTAATTGTACAGCATGGTTTTAATTTAATGTTACTGTTCAATACTTTCTTCTTATAGAAGAGTCCCATGCCCCTTTTTCGTATAACATGTTTTAATAAATGTTATCTGTCAACTTTGTAAATGTTTTCTTAAGCTTGAATGAAAGGAATGCATGTCTAGTACTAGTATTTAATATTTCACTTCGCCAAAATAAGTGCTCAAAGAAAAGTACAAATCCAAAAGTTGTTGATATATAACTTTATTAAATATATAAAGAAAAAGTTTATCTAGTAATGTGTCTTCTTGAAATATTGAGAATATGCCAGCCTGGTCTAAGAAAAAACTAAACTAAAACCTGATTTTTGTAACACAGTAAGTTTGATGAATTTGTAGCATTGGGCCCATTTCCTTGCTGCTTTAGGTAATTAGTTTCCATGCTAGTTCAAATTCATCAAACAGGTTTTGTTATAACTGTCTTTTGCAGAATGGTGATCTCTGAAGTTACAATACAGAATGTACATTCTGATAGAGAAATGCCAAAACACATACACACACAAAGTAGCAGCAACTGCATGTCCCCAAAACCTCCTAGGTACATTTGAAGTAGGTACATATGACATACAGATTTTTTTTTTTCTTGTCAAAGTATGAAAGAAATTTCATACTGGGAAAAGTATTAAAGACTAAGTCTCCCTTTTCTTCCTGTGAGGATTCCTTCTCTCCCTAACTAAATTTAGATACTCGTACTGAACAATTGATTTTGTCCAGCCTCCATCTGCTCTGCCCTTGTGGAACCATCCCAGCTGCTGCTTGCTACCTAAGCAAAAATGAACTCACTCTCATTGAAAGCATGTTCAGCTAATTCCTGGGGAAGGCAGTATTTGTGTACCAGGCTCCTCAGCTTCAGCAAAATCAAATAGAGTATGGTAAAAGCAAATTAATTTTCTGTTGCTGTTGGTTACACCTACTGAATGCATGTAAGAACAAGCCCAGAGTTTTCTGCCTGTTCAGAATTAGTTGTTTGAGTTTCTTTTATGTGAGTGAACAAATACAATTTGTGTGTGTGTGTTCTTTAGCTCTATTATTTGTGCCCTTGTCAGGATGGTCCCCAGGCTGCTGCTTTATCTGATCAGCATTCAATGCCTAATTTCTGAAGACTCTGTTCTGTGTTTTATAGGGAGAGAAAGACATACCTTCAGAAGACTGAATGTGGTGTCCAAAGTTAGACCAGGTGGATATCCCAGCAGGACCTACTGCACCAGTCACTCTGACTTTTATCAAGTAGTACATCAACTGTCTGGTAAAACACTGAGTCGTTGCACTACCTGAACGACAAGTATGTGCAGGATAACAAAAAACTCCTGTGCATGCATGCTGAAGCGATTTGTGTGAGTTACAGGGATAGTATAACACAGGTGAACTTTTTAATTCTTTGCTCAAATGTGGTAATTCACAGCTGGGGTGGGGGATGTTCTCCCTCAAAAGCTTCCTCACTGCATCTGTAAGTGCCCAGCGGGGTTCTGAGCGCGTGTTGTCCTCTGGAGCTGCCCCGTGGGAGTTCTCGGAGCGGCTCTACTCGTATTCACGCCGGATTCAACCACAGCTTGAACCTTTCTACGTCCGTGCGGCGCAGCACGGGAGGGCGGCTCCGCCCAGCCCCGGGAAGCGCCGCGGGGCGTGCTCCCGAACGGCCCCGGGGCTCCGCCCGCTGCCGGGGCGGCACCAGGAAGCGGAACGGCCGCCAGCGGAATCAGTTCCGGGTGCGAGTGGCTGCGGGAGCGGGCGGGAAGCGGCGGTGGGAACGGGCCGGGCCTGCCGGGGACCGCCATGTGAGAGCCCCCGACAGCCCCAGGTGAGCGGCGGGCGCGGCGCTCCCGGGCGGGACGGGGTCGTGCTCGGAGAGAGGGTCCCGGTACCTGACAGGCCCCGCGGGAACGGCGGCCGCGGGCCGGGGCTCGGCTCGGCCGCCTGGAGCGGCGGCAGCGACTCCGCCGGGGCTGCTCTGGTCCGGCCGCGCCTCGACAGGGGCTGTCGCGTCACCCGAGTCGGTGTCACCGGTGCAGCTTTGCCGCGAAGGGAGCGGGTCAGGCGCGTGTGTGTCGGGGTCTGCTGTTACCTCGAACGAGGCGTCACGTCCCCGGCCCCTTCGGGGACGTGTTCATTGCCGGGACATTTGGGACCCTTCAGCCGCTACTGTTCTGTCAGAGGAAGTGGAAATTCTAAGTGAAACCCCAATCTCTGTAATGCAAAGGTCTTTCCAAATCCCCGCAGATGTGTACGGCATGCAAAATTGGTTTTGGTCTAGAATAAATCAGATTTGAGAGTGAATTTGGAACAAGCTGGAACAGTCTCAGAAATATTGATATAGGAGGGCCTGGTTGCCGAGAGAAAACCAGGTGGTATAGGATTAACTGCACTGCAGTCGATAAAGAATGCTCAACATCCTGTGTCAGAATGTGCCTGTGCTTCATCGCCTGTCTAGGGACAGCTACAAACTGTTCCATAAGTCCCAAGTAACGGTTTGGAAAAATACCATGAAAATTGCTCTTCACAGCTACTGTAAATCTACTGCAAAAAATGTTGCTGATATCTAGAGAACATAGTTACTTCATTGCCTAAAAGAAACATTGAAGCCAAAAAGTTATGATTTGCTGAAGAGTGACTGAGACTTAAAAAAATAAAATAGAAATGTGGATGGATTAAAATGTACAATAGCGATGAAGTATTACCCTGGTAGTAAATAATATTGTGATAGCAGAAGGTTCAACAGCCCTTTCACCCTCCTCTCACTCCCCACTTGTGAAAGTTCTGCCTATATATGTATCCTGAGTCTCAAAATATAAGCTGGTGTTTTTTTGTAATTATAGTGGCTTCTCAAAGTTGTCAGATATTTGGATGTGACTATTTAGCATTACATAATGGGGATATTATGAAATTTGTGCATAAAATAAAAGTTTTTTATCATTATTTGTAGGATCTTGCTGATTTAAAGTGTATGTATCACCATGTCCCTTTGTTTTATTTATCTGACACAATACTTTTGTCAATATTGGAATCATAGACTTATAGTTTGAGTTGGAAAGGACCTTTTCGTCTTGGCTTATCTCCAGTTTGCTTCCTAGTGATTTTTTTCCTGCGTTCAGAAATAAATAGATACTTGCAACTTCTTTCGTAGTAATTTAATTTCTAGAGTCAAAATTTAGAGATTATTTCTATTGAGATTTCTAATTGTTAGGTGAAACATTTTTTATGCATTGATGGTTGTTTCATTTTTACTCTTTCACTTTCACACAGGCAAGCAGTTGTGAGGAAAACAGTTAGAAACTGAGGGATGAAGGTGGCCCTTGGACTTCAGTTTTACATCTGCTTGCTTTGGATATTTGTTCAAATAGGAGGCTCCCTTCCCCCACCTCCCCCCCCATAAAAATGCTAAATATGCAGTTTCAACGATTTCCAGGCTGCACTATGCTAAGCACTGAGAATGGGTTTGTAGTGTTTCTGCATGTGTCTATGTCTGTATGTGCATATATGTACATACATATAAATAAATTCGTTGTATTTTGATATTAAAATCACCCACTCTTTGAAGTGGTTTTCTGTTCATCATGTTGTGAACCTTGGTGAGGTAAAAATAAATCCTTTTCAATTTTTGTTAGACAAAAGTCTGAATTAGTAAACCTTTTCTGAACCGAGTTCCAGGAGTCACTGTGTTGTTCCCTGGGCAGCTGGTGGCGTTGTGTCCTGCAGCACTGAGCTCACCCACCAGGCAGGACCTTTGCTTGTGGCTTCACTGCAGGTGTTCAGTGCTTAGGGTAGAGCATGACCTCTGGCTGCACAGGGAGGATGATGACTTTCACTGGAGTGTTCTGATGTTTACTGATGCAAGTGTGCAAGAAATAAGCTTTCTAGTAACGATATTTCAACCCGCACTAACTTTCCGAGGAAACTGGGCGTTTCCTGCATTTTTAAGAGGTAAAGTAACAAAGTTTTTAGTTGTTTTATAGTCTTCACTACTCTATCAGATTCTGTATAGTAGTCTAAAATCGAACTGAAGCAAGCTGACTTTTGAAGCTGTTTTCTAATGAGTAATATTCTACATGCACTCTTCGTTGTATGCTTTCCTACAGATAATTTGGGCAAACTGTCTGTTTTTTCTTTGATTCAGATGGGCACTTCAGAAGATGCGAAAACCAGTTCTACATATTTGCATAGTATTTGCTGCTTATATTATTCTAAGTTTATTGTAGTTCAAAATTATCTCAATTGCTGGGAGACTATGGGGTCTTTTCACCTTCTTTTGGTTGGTTTTTTTTTTTTTATTTGGCTGCAATATTAAAATCTGTTTTCTAGAGGTGGGGAAGCTACCCTCCTTTGGGGCTGGATTTGCAGTGAAGCACTAGTGCTGCGTGGCACACTGCTTAAAGCTGTCCAAGGGCACTATATGTTGACTTTTAAAAATTAATACTTTACTTTTATGAGAGGTGTAAAGTGGTAAAAATATTCTATGATCATTCTCTTCCCTATTTTAAAAAATTATTTAGAGTGTCTTAGAGACCCCCTGTAGCCTGTGACATACCTGATGGCAGTTTTTCCTGGATACAGCCAGAATTAATTAGTGTGGCTGCTGTAAATCTGAAGACTAATGCAAATGCAGCCTGAAAGGAGTGAGAGTGATAAAGATCTTTGCCCAAAAACTTCCATGATCACAGCTGATAGGTTACATACCTAGGTTAAAATTCTCTTGAATGATGATATATATTTGCAGTGATGTCTTGAGTTCTTACACAGATGGTGTAGCAGATACTGACTCCTTCAAAATGCAAGGGGGAAGTGCACTGCTTTATATAAATACCTATTTATTTTCGTGCTTTTTCTCTGTACTCTGAGCAGTAATGTGTGGAGGGAGTATCACAGAATCATTAAGGTTGGAAGAGACCTCCAAGGTCATCAAGTCCAACCTGTGACCAATCATCACCTTGTCGACTAGATCAGAGCACTGAGTGCCATGGCCAGTCATTTCTTGAACATCTCTAGGGATGGTGACTCCACCACCTCCCTGGGCAGCCCCTTCCAATGCCTAACAACCCATTCCATGAAAAAATTCCTCCTAATGTCCAAGCTGAACCTCCCCTGGCATAGCTTGAGGCTGTTTCCTCTTGTCCTGTCACTTTTTGTCTGGGAGAGGCATTCTTGGTGTCATGGAGCACTTTGCTTTGTTTTTGTTTTAATTTTCATTAGGACCCTCCTAGCTCTTCTATATATTCCCGTTTTCAGACATGCTACAACAGTAATGGTTTTTAATGTGGGTTTTTTTCACAATGATCCCTTGTTTCTGAGCTAACTTAAGAAAATGCAAGGGATCTTTTCTCACACCTTTGTGTGAGTTAAAATGAGCGTAATTTGTATCATTCACCTGTCTGTGAGAATGGTGAATCATACTTAAGTGAATGAAGGAAATTAAACAGGTGCAGACTTAGAAGCAGAAACTAATACGATGTTGGCAGACACACAGCTTCGTGTTGTAGTTACATGATGCTTCCCTGCGGCTACTGTATGATGTCAGTAAAATTAAATACCTAATGTGATTTGTCACCGTCTATTCTTGGTTTTTTAAATTAAATAAGAGCTTTCATAGAACATAACTTTTAAAGTAAGTTTCTTTCAAAATCTAATGGGAAATGTTAGATGTCTATCACTCTGATATTCACAGGTTACTTCAATTAACACTTTTGTTTGAAGATGTAGGGCAGCAATTCAGTACTGGTAAATTCATTCTGGGACCTACATTTGCTTTATAAAACCGTGATGAATAAAGACAATGCAGATGCAAAGAGAATTTATATGATTCTTTTAAGTGTGACTGGATCATCCACAGAAATACACAGGAGGCTCAACACAGAGCCCTGCTAGGACTTAGTGAACCTGGTGTCCAGTTCTGGCCTGTGCCTTCAGCCAGTTTCTTGGATACATAATAGCTAGAAAAACCTTAAACTCTTTCGCAGAATGATTTAAGAGAGGACCTATCTGTGAACAGGTGTCCAGAGGTGGACTGAAATTCTACAGGACTTTGCCTGAACTTTACACTAACTCAAGGCAGGGATGAAAGCTCAAGCAAGACAAAATGCATTACTTTTGAACAGTGAGAGTATCTAATGTTGCCGTGAGTTGTCTTAATTCTCACTACTCCCCAAATGCTTGAGTTTGCTTATTGCAAATAAAATTCTCATAATTCTGAACTACTGTTCTACATGGCTATACTGAGCCTAAATAATAGAGGTTCCCTCTGCATATGCTCAGATATTATGGAAGGTACTGAATGAGACTTCTGACTGAGCATTAATTTTTTTTTTCTTCACCTGTGCTAATTCTGTAAATAATTATAATATGTGTAAGTTTCATTATGAGGGTCTGGTTAACTGCAGAGATATTTTTTTTCTTTAGAGCATACAGTGTGTGCATCCAAAGTTAATTTGTGCTTTAGAGTACCTTTCTGCTTCAGTTTAATGCTCACCCCTTAAGAGAAGAGATTAGGGAGATGTTTCAGTTTGGAGGAAGCTGTTAAAAAATTAGGGGGATTCTTATTAGTCTTTTCAAACTGTAGTGATCTTCCAGGACTATTTCATAAATGTTTCAGTCACAAATCATATTGGCTTGTAAGAGCTACTGTGCCTTATAAGTGCCTGCCAGCACTGATGAATGATCGAGCATTGTTATGGTACAGCGCTTGCTGAACATTGTTGTGGTTAATGTTAGTAGAATTTTATTATGGAGCTGTTAACTTGATCCTGTATACAAATAAAATAAAACCTTCTTGTGTATGGGAATGTAATCTATAGATTACTTTTGTTTTCTAGATAGTGACATTCGGGATCTCTGTGAATAAGATCATTCTTCTTCTGGCCATTATTCACTAGTAAAACATGGTTAGTGGTGCCTGTTTCTCTGATGTGTGTAACACCCAGGTTTTTCCTCAGATCTTACTTTTCCTGATTGATGCAAGGAAGGTGGGGTGCCCTGATACTAACCCTGGCAAAATTACTGCAGCCTCAGTACTGTTCCTGCTACAGTCCTGCCTGTTCCTGAATGGGGTATCTATCAGCAACCTGATCAGTTCCATAACCTCCAGCTGGAGATAAAAGGTTGTGTCTGAAAGCAGAAGTAGGGTTCCCTTCTGTGAAGTGCTATTGCAGTTGAAAATTGTTGTCATTTAACCCCAGCTTTCTACAGATGTTTTCAAGGTCACAGGAAGCATGTGAAGGAGCAAACTGAGGTGGAAAAGTAGTCACAAGTGCATGCTGTCACTTGTTCACTTTGTTTTTTAAAAGCAGGTGGATATAGAACCTTGTTGTCCACTGCTTTGGGGCTCGTTTTTGTGTACTGGACCTGTTTACTTGCCTTCAAAACAAGACTGTATGTTCCCTTGGTCCCTGTTGCTGGTTTTTACTGCTTTGCTGCTGCACTGGCAGCCAGACTTACAGAATGTTAACTCCATCATCCTCTGCACTCACTGCCAGCATTTGTGCTGGTTGCTCCTAGCATCTTTAGCAAAATAAGCTGCTTTGTTTCCCAAAAGAAAGATGAAGCAACTCTGAGAACAAGGAATTACTTATAGATATGTGTATGCATGTGGAGTTTAGGAAATGTTCTAACAGAGTAATAATGTGTAAGTATCGCCATGGTTCCATTTCTCCTTGGTGTCCTTCCTTCCTGGTTCTCACATTTTCTCTGGAATGTGTTTACAGTCCCCTTTCAATGTGTGGCTGTGTCCCAGGACTGTGAATTCATCTAGAGATGCCAAGATGCCATGATCAAAAGAACATTTTTTTCCTTCATGGTAAGGCATAAAATGTCCATCTTTTTTTTACTCGGGTACCTATCCTTAGTTCATTCCTTCTGTCTGGACCAGTGCTAGTGGTGACAATTTGTATTTTAATATTTTCTCTAGGAGTAAGTTGTTCTCGATTTCACTAACCAAGAGCCCTTACAGAAGTATGGGACAGGGAAGAAGCCCACTATCTGTATGAGACAAACTTTCTGTACATCCTAGACAGGAATGACAAATTATTGCTGCTGGGGACTGGTCTTTTAGTTTGCACACAGTCCTCAACCCAGGCAATTTGTCAATTCATGTCACTTCAGGTCAGCAAAAGTTCTTCCTCCACTTAGCATGGAGAATCATGAATGATTAATCAGGAGTGGCTGGTGTTGTACCTGTGTGTAGCTAATAATCCCCACAAATTAAAGGTAGTGAGCTCTGTTGGGTTTGTAAGAAGCCTGCTGCCCTGTCAGACACAAGTGAAGGTGACAAACAGGCATCCAACTGCTGGGACTCCTGTCTTCCCCATGGGGCTGGGATAATGGTTCTCTGCACAGCATGCAGGGATGCTCAGAATAACAAGGTTAATCTTGCCATGAAACTGCCTCACTGTCGGAGTGGGGTTGGTTATATGTTGTACTGTTTGATTTCTGACAAATCAGCTTGCAACTCTGAATCATTTTATAGCTTTGTTTGCTGAATAAAAGAACTGTCCTGCCCAAGCCATCTCTGAATGGATCGCTGTGATCACGTCACTTCTGGTAACCATCTTGCAGTCCTTATTTCCCACCTCAGATATAACAGTTGGGAAAAACGTCTTTTCCCCTTCTTTTACATCACAGTTGTAAAAGCTCAAATGAAGGCTGGTTTATCCATTTTAATCAATGACACTGATAACTTAGAGAACATGTTTAGCAATTCTGATAACTTGATTTTGAATGCTCTGTGAGAGTTTTTTCCAGTTTTCTAAAGAGGTATTTATTATCTGGAGACAGTGTCCAGTCAGGAAGCTGGCTCTCTTATGTCTGCTGAAAAGAAGTTCAATTTGTGAAGATTATGAATGTCAGTTTTAAGTGCAAGTCGGCTGACAGAGCTCCACTTCTTCCTTTCAGGCTTTTTGTTGTATTTCTACCTGTTGATTTTGTTTTTAGAATATCTGAATTTTCATAATTTGATTTAAATTGTTCATATGTCCCATTACAGCATGTAGCATAATAGAAAAAAAAAATCCACTAGTATATTGTGATACATTGGACATGCTTCCTGCATCCGAAGTCAATGGATGATGTTGAGATCTGTTTGTTCAATTGGAAAAACAGGTATGATGGCAATATTGTGTGTTTATACTTCTGCGTTAATAAGAACAAGAATAGCAATAAAAGTCTGAGGATTCTTGGGCACTTGGTTAGTGCTCAGTCTTGGAAATGTAAGGTGATGCTATGGAGAGACACTCTCAGGGTGACAAGTCTGTGTGCTTTCTACAGTAGTACTCTGTGAACAATGCTTTTCTTTAGCTCGTTTGGAATTCTGTAAATTTCTTTAAAGCCTCTTGGAATGTCCTTTCCTGGTGTTTGAGTACCCATGGCTTTTAATTTAGGTTAGAATTTAAATGTCAGATCATTCTAGATAGGAAGTCACTGTTACATTGGACGAGCTTCAAAGTTCACATCATGGTTTATTAAAAAAAAAATTAAATCACACAAGAAAATATTTTAAAAAATTGAAAGTCCATGGGTGGCTCAAACACTTTTCTTTCAAATGCACGCGTACACGCACGTGCCTGTGGTGTTTCTTTGGCAGGTTTTTCAAACTTCATGAAGTACCTTCCAACGATAATTCTTGGGCAATTTAACAATGCAGTTCCTTGCAAGTATCACTGTAGTATCTGGTGTGTACACCTACTCAGGATTTTGAAGTGTTAACCTTGCTTAATGGCTATAAAATTGGTATTCTTTTGGAAGGGTGGAGGTATTGTTCTGCAGTTCTTGTCAGGGAGTGGAGTTGTAAAGTTTCTCTGAGGACACAGACTGTCCCAGGGAGCCTGTCATGTATTCTGAGCAATTCAATTGTGAATGTCACAGAGGGATAATTCAAATTATAGAAATGCAAGAATTGCCTAGATTAAGACTCTACTTTATTGTATCAAGTATCTATGCTTAATATTTTGTTGTAATGCACCTTTAAAGATCTGTGAGGTGATTTAGCTCAAACGTTTGCAAACATTTTTTAAATGGAAAACTCCATATTCATTCTCAGTTGTAAATCTTTGTATTTTTCTTTCAGATTACTCTTTACATCAGTAGAAATGGACAGCAGCAGTTTCATTCAGTTTGATGTGCCCGAGTACAGCAACACTGTTCTGAGCCAGCTAAACGAACTCCGCTTGCAAGGGAAGCTCTGTGACATAATCGTGCACATCCAGGGGCAACCGTTCCGTGCTCACAAGGCTGTGTTGGCTGCCAGCTCTCCATATTTCCGTGACCATTCAGCATTGAGCACCATGAGTGGCTTATCCATATCAGTAATTAAAAATCCCAATGTTTTTGAACAGTTGCTTTCTTTCTGTTACACTGGAAGGATGTCTTTGCAGCTGAAGGACGTTGTCAGCTTTCTGACTGCAGCCAGCTTCCTGCAGATGCAGTGCGTCATTGACAAGTGCACGCAGATCCTGGAGAGTATCCATTCAAAGATCACTGTTGGTGATGTTGATTCTGTCACTGTTGGTGCTGAAGAAAATTCAGAGAATCGCAATGGTGTTAAAGACAGCAGCTACTTTGCCAATCCTGTTGAGATCTCTCCTCCCTATTGCTCTCAGGTGCGACAGCCAACAGCAGGCAGCGATCTGCAGGTGGAAACTACTCCAGGCAAAACTCTACGGAGTCGCCTGCAAGAAGAAGGACATTCAGACCGAGGGAGCAGTGGGAGTATCTCTGAATATGAGATTCAGATTGAAGGCGATCATGAGCAAGGAGACCTGATAGTAAGGGAAAGTCAGATTGCAGAGGTGAAAGTTAAAATAGAGAAGTCCGACAGGCCAAGCTGCTCTGACAGCTCTTCCCTCGGGGATGATGGATATCACACTGAAATGGTGGACGGAGAGCAGGTGGTGGCAGTAAATGTTGGTTCCTATGGGTCTGTCTTACAACATGTTTATTCATTTACCCATGCCTCATCCCAGGCTACAGGTGTGTCAGAAACCTTTGGGAGCCTGAGCAATACGAGTCCTTCAAGGTCAATGCTGAGCTGTTTCAGAGGGGGTCGTGCACGCCAAAAACGAGTACCTACAGGTCACTTGCATAGTGATGTCCAGGGCTTGGTGCAAGGGGCTGAGAGTGAATCCATGGTCAGTAATCCAGGATATGAAAATAGTCCACGGGAAAGAAATGCAAGAGGTCACTGGTATCCATACAATGAAAGGCTAATTTGTATTTACTGTGGAAAGTCTTTCAACCAGAAAGGGAGCCTTGATCGACACATGCGATTGCACATGGGAATAACTCCTTTTGTGTGCAAGTTTTGTGGCAAGAAATACACCCGTAAGGACCAACTTGAGTATCATATTCGTGGTCACACAGATGACAAACCCTTTCGCTGTGAGATCTGTGGTAAATGCTTTCCTTTCCAGGGTACACTAAACCAGCACTTGCGAAAAAATCACCCTGGGGTAACAGAAGTGAGAAACAGGGTCGAGTCTCCAGACAGAACAGAAGCGTTTGTGGAACAGAAAGTAGATAATGATGCTTCAGCTTCTGAAGCCATGGATGCTAGTATGGAAATTCATGCAATGTCTAACACATCTGATTAAAATACTACATTCTAAGTGCAACACAGACAAGCACACTACTAATGTATTTTTTAAGTATTTTATTCTTTTAGTAATCTTCAGTACAAGTGTAACAGCCTTTTAATTTTCCTGACCTTCTGGAAATCAATTAGATATGGTTTCTGGAGAAGACTACACAAGTATTCTTTGTGTTTGAAGGAGGCTGAGTTGTTTGGGGTTTGTTTTTTACTTTAGAAGATGCTCAGAACATAAAGACTGTGCTGGGGAAAAGATAGGAAGAGTCTGCTGAAGTGTTCCTATTCATTGATCTGGTGAGACACAAACTCCAGTGGAGAAAGATATTAGACTAAGATTGGCAACTCTGCTGGATGCTCCAAAAAGCTGTAAGTTCCCTTATTTTCTGAAATCCTATTGCTGGTAATGAGTTACACAGCAGTGGGGAGAGAGAATATCATAGCTTTGATTCTTCTTGTGTCATAATGAAATCTCTTTGTTCTTACTAACTGGTTTTGGTAGTGAGTCTGTTTATATATATAAATTTGCTTTATATATATAAAATGCTTTCACTTTTCCTATTCTGGTTGAGGTGAATGTAAAAGTATATCAAGGCATATACCACTCTGTCAACTGCTAGGACTCCTCTCTGCTTAGGGTTTAGGACTTTGGGAGGATGGTTTTGGTTTTAAATGAATGTTGTTTGGTTTTCATTTTATTAAACTATTACTTTGTGTGCAAAAGTGAGCAAAGTGAATTACCTTGTTTTAATAGCTTTGCTTTATTACATATGTAAACCAAATGCCATAAATCTATTAAATTATGGTTAAATTGTTGAGGGTTTTGTTAGTTGTCTAGAATGCAAGCTGGACAACCTGTGGTGCTGACCTTTTTATATATATAGAGATAGATATATCTATATATATATATATATATATATATTAAAAAAAAATATTAGCAAACCTAAAAGTAGCATTGTGGTTTTAAATGTGTTTTGGCTGGCCTCAGAATCTACCTTCATTTCGTACTGTAGAACCATACCAGGTAATTAAATTTAACTTCATCACTCTTCATGGTTGGTTAAAACCAGAGAGAGATGTAGTTTCAACCACAGTATTTCCAAGCAGTATTTTAATAGGTCTCTTCACAGAGAACCGTTTTCAGGTGCACATTGACTTCCTACTTAAAGCTCCAAGTGATATGCCAGCACTTGGAATTTGTACTTTTTTTTGTATAGAAAAACAAATACTCTATGGGAATATTGAGCAATATGTCTGTTATTTCGTGTGTGAGTATTACAGAGTTGCTATGGCTTCTCTGCTATTTTCAGTGGTTGTTTCTGCGTAAAGGAGCTACCAACAACTTTAAGAATATTCTAAATCTTTTTGTTTCACCAAATATATGTTTTTAATATGGTGCTAACTTCATCATTTAGGTCAGTATAATATATAAAATGTGAAACATAATAGTTACAGTTAAGCAAAAAAAAAAAAACAAAAAAACAAAAAATCCCCCTAACAATAAACAATCAAAAGCCCCCACCCTACACAAACCACCCGCTAAAAAAACCCCAAAGCCAATAACAAATAAACAACAACAACAACCCCCAAAAAACATATCACAAAAAATCAATAGCTTTTAAGAGACCTCAAAAGCATGGACTGGCAAACACTACTGTGTAACATTCTACCTGATGAGCAGAATTAATCGAATTAATCACATAATTCTTTAAAATACTTCAAAATACTTTTGTATTATCGGGTTTTATGTTTGTTTAGCTGTTATTGAAAATACATCTGTGATCATGCTGTCTAACTCCTGAAATTTAGAAAATAAGAGCTTTTCTAAATTACGGGAAAGCAAAAAGATAGGTTTGCTATGTTGTAAAGCTTTTTGGCCCCTGTGAAGTTGGGGCATATTGTGCAGTAGCTTTATTAAATACACTAGTTCTTAATATTGTGACAGTCTGCAATAAGAATTAGTTTCACAAAACGTGGATTTACAGTATAACCCCCCCCCCGCTCCATTGGAGCAGTTTCAGTTAAATTGGGTACATCATTTGCCTCTGTCCCAAAACTACCTAAATAAAGAGGCAGAGGATGGGGAGATGTTTCTCTCCTTGAAGCAACAACAGAACTTTTGTTTCCAGTAAGGGAAGGGATAGTCTGTGTCTAGGGCAGGTAGTCTGTATGTTCACCCACCTAAAAACGTGTTGCTGTTTCTGATATAGTTTTTTCCCTAAATGTTTGTTTTAAGCAATTAAATGCAAAAAAAAAAAAAAAAAAAGGTGAGTTTTGATAAATTAAGTTTGAGACATGCAAAATCCAAGAAATGTACAGTTATTCCTAACCCTTAATCTTGAACCTGTGCTGTGGTGCCTTTGGTGTGACTTTTTCCCTGGAAGAATGAGTTGAGAATAGCAGGATATGGGTACAAATTTTATATTTCTTGAATTTCTCTGTGTCACAATCTTAACATTATTTAAATCTAGTTCTTTGTATTTGTAAATGTATTAAAATGGTTTGAGTTTACCAAAGAGTGACTTATCCAAAATTGTCTCAGACGAAAACAAACAAAAAACCATCACGTTGATTGTACAGGTTCAGGTTCAAACCATTTAAGAGGACTGTTAAGGGGCAGGAAATGATCCATTTCTGTACAAGCCCGTTTTCCAGCAACATGCAGGTCCTGCTTGCCCTGCTTGTGCCCGTTCCCTCCCCGGGGGCAGCGTTCCTGATTCCCAAGCCATAGCCCAGCTCTGCCCGGCCCCCCCGGGCTCTGCTGAACACCAACAGCACCCCTGGCAGCAGCAATTCCTTTGTGCCTTGTCGCTCAACGGGGTGCCAGGATCAACACTGTCACAGACACGAGGCGTGACCTGATGAATTCATGTCACCAGCCCAGCGAGCAGGAGGCTGGGATACTTTAGCAACCATGGAAACACTGTACAATGTCTCGTGTCTGTCCAGTTCTCAGCACACAGCTGTTACACATTTCATTTACAATAAATGCAGAAGTCAATAAAATATGTGAAGAAATATTTGACAGCAAAATAAATGGTGAAATTATATAGGCTGGTTCATAATTGAGTCTCTTCTTAATCTATCTTTTTAATTCTAGACAAATGTGAAAGCAGTGACAGTGTCCTTTCTTCTAAATGCTTAACCTATTTTGACAAACTGTGAAAATAAAGGATTTTATACCTTTGCTGATGTCTGTGGTTTTAAACTGTTATTTTAGTTTTCTTTCATATTATCTTCCATATTATTTCTTTTAAGCTTGTAAATACATTTAGAAAATAGCTTTGTAAATACTTACAGTATATGAAAAGTTCATTTTGGTCATTAAAGCCTCAAGATTGGCTCTGCTTTCTTAGTGTGAAATCTTTCTGTAGCATAAAGGATACTGTCAGTTCGCTGTCAGCCGGGTAGACTGTAGGCCTAAGTTGAGAGTTTTAATGCAGTCTTCCCCAGCATAAATTCATGGTTTATGCTGAAGCCTTTGGTTTACTTTTAGACAAAGCAATGAGGCTGAAGTATGGGAAGAACAACAGGAATAAAATTAAGGGCTGGGAAAATATTGAATGAGCTTTACTTTTAAATATATATATATTATTTGAATTTTTTGTATTAGTTTACTGTGATTCTTTTATTGTCATTTTTCTAAACAGGTTTCACATGAAACCATTGAAAGGGACTCAAATATGCAACACCTAATCTATTTTCCAAGGGAATTTTACCCTTGAATGGTGCTTTTTGACTGGTCAGGGTTATTTATTAAATTTTATATTTGAAAGTATTTGGGGAATTATGTAAATTCTTTATATGAATCTCTTTATTTCATGAACTGTAAATTTCATAATACTGATTGAATTGGAATTTTAGTAAAGTCATTCAAAATGTTCAAAGTTTATAATCTCTGTGCATTTTACATGTATTTTAACAAGTGCCAGAATAGTTGTATTTAATAGTGTAGATTTAATAGTACTTGCACATCCCTGTGACAGCGTTAAGTTACGCAAGTTTACATTAAAAAAAAAAAAGCTAAACAAAGAAGTAAACCTGGGACATGTGTTCCTGTATTTCTTCAGGGGATGTGAAGCCACGTATCTCTGACTGAGCAGGTTTGCCTCTCACTCCTGTAGCTCATTCCTGCCATGGGAGATCCAGAACTGCTGACTCTCATTCCCACAGGGATTCAACCTTTGGACTCGGTCTGCGAGCCTCTGGTTGTAGGTCTGGTTAGAGGCAGAGCTCTTGCACGATTTTAACAGTATTTGTTTCTGACTGAAAAATTGTATTTTTAAAAAACTTGTATGGTTGTTTTTGATGATAAATAATTGAACAGTTTGAATGACTTGACTTGGTGTCATTATCTTGCAATATAAACCGGGAACCTCACACCTCGCACTTCATTGCCACATGAAGTAAATGAAGCTAGCTAAGCTGATGCTGTAACATCTAGTAACTTGCCATTAAGAATTATTTTATAGCATGAACTTTAAAATATTTATTCAAATGATATTTTACTCTGGTATTCACTTTGGGTTTAGATTTGTGACATGAATATTTCCGTGCTGCTTTATTTTGTTCTGATGAATTTGTTTCTTGCTTGTAAATTGCTTTTTTTATGGTATAAAGTCAATCGGAATTGCTGTTTGTAAATTAAAATGCTTCTAGAGCAAATCTGTGGTGTCAGTGTCTACATTTGGTTACTTAATCACTAAGCGGCTTGCGTTTTAGATGCTATTCCTCAAGTGTGATTAAAAAGTTGCATTTTAATAGTCATGTACCAACCAGGAATCAAAAATCATTAGAGACAAACTACTCTTGAAGGTTCTCTTTTTTGCCAGCATTAATTGTTTAGTTCTGAATGGATGATATTTGAGTTTTGTACTTTTATGAAGACTCGTACTTCTACATCCACCATCAAACTGGGCTTATTTTCTTATTACATAAGAACTATGTGTATAGTAACTCTGAGTGGGCACAAAAGATCTCCCTTTCTCCCAAATAAGTGAAGTTCTGACATCTGGCAGAAACAAGGGTGAAATAGTATCAGGGAGGATCTTCTGTATGTTGGGGCTGCAACAGAAAGCTTACGAAGGAAGAGCTCTGAAAAAATGTCCATCTGTACTGTGCTGGTACTATAAATGAGACCCTTGTTCAAGACACACGTTCTGATATGACTTCCTCGGAAGGCTTGTACTGTGTAAAACAAACGACAACAGATGTAGGCAGGAGAGGAAAAGATAAAAGGGTTTTGGAAAGAGTACTCATAGTGGACTCTTTCCTGTCATTAAGACAGAGGAGGGTTCTAAAGGAGGATGTTTTGAGGCAATTTCATGAGGTTCATCAGTATGAGGCAGTGTCACAGAAAGTACAAAGGTGCTTCTTTGAAAGCACAGTAAGTAGACAAAGGATAGTGACCCTGACTAGTTGTAAGGAAGATGTGATGGTAAGAAAACAGACATGTTGAGGATTAATGAAAAAACACGTGAAAGTGGAAGACACAACTGCTTTTGGAAGAGAAAAACTTGGGAAAACAATTAAGGGATATCAGCAAAGCAACAAGATTAGAAAACTCTCTTTGTAGGTTTAATGAGTCAAAACTTGCCAAGCTAGTCACAGAAGGCTGGAATGATGATGTTACAATCAAATTTTCAAATGATGTAACACACACAGTGTCTCTCACTTCAAGAGCCATTCATAACACATCAGAAGATTCAGAGTATCTGACTAGTCTTTCTGAAAATTGATTTCTCTCCTTGTATAGTGAGGAAAATCTTTGGTACAAAGACAGGGAGTTCCACTGCACTCAGATGGGAGATTACATAGGTCACTTGCCTGTGCAAACTGACTGGCAGTTTCAAAGAACCCTTTTGCTAGTTTTGTCCACATGAAGATGTGGAAATAAGGGGAATTATGGTGGTGTGCATCAGATTATTTTAAGATTTTAAAAATGTGTCAAACTAATAGAATAATTCTGATATCCTTTGCACTTAACATTTAGAAATTATTCAGTTTTTCTTTTAACTCCCTTTCTTTCTAGCTAACCTTATGATACATTTTTGTTGCATGGGATTTCAACTTTATCTAGTTCTATCTAGGGATACACCATTGACCTTGGGTAGTTAGTATTTGTTTAAAGTTGCAATCCATGGCAATAATTAAAGTGTCATAGTACGTATGTGTGGTTAAACTTCAACTTATCTGCTTGTTTAGAGTTGCTCCCTAATAATGTAGAAAGGTTATTTCAGCAGATATATCCAGTAAGAGAACTTTATTGCATAAACTAAAGTAATTCTTGTGAGACCCTCTGCCTGGAGCACTGCATCCAGGCCACAGAGATGGTCATGGGGCTGGAGCTCCTCTGCTCTGGGTAGGGGCTGGGATAGCTGGGGATGTTCAGCCTGGAGTAGAGAAGGCTCTAGGGAGACCCTAGAGCTCCTTACAGTACTTAAAGGGTCTCCAAAAGAGCTGGAGAGGGACTTTTGGCAAGGGCCTGGAGGGACAGGACAAGAGGGAATGGCTTCCCACTCCCAGAGGGCAGGGATAGATGGGGATATTGGGAAGAAATTCTTCCCTGTGAGGGTGCTGAGGCCCTGGCACAGGTTGCCTGGAGAAGCTGTGGCCGCCCCATCCCTGGAAGTGTTCAAGACCAGTTTGGATGCAACTTAGGGCAACCTGGGATAGTAGAAGGTGTCCCTGCCCATGGCAGGGGGTAGAAAGAGATGAACTTTTAAGTCCCTTCCAACCAAATCATTCTAATTTTATGAATGCTCTGAAATACCTCAACTTCTCTCATCTTTGCTGGCACATCTGAATTCAGCATAAAGGAAAAAACTGACTCAGAGATTGGACACTTGTTTAAAACATGCTAAAAAACATTCTTAGCAAAGCAGGAGATAGAAGACAAACATTTTGTGCAGAAGTTTTTTTAAGAAGGCTAAGGAATAAAAGTTTGTTTAGGTTAAAAACCCCTAGTTCTGTTTACCTGATCTTTGTGTACGTGCAGCCATATTGTTTAACTTTTCATAATGCAGACTTCTGGAAAACAGCTTGAGGGAAAGCTGGAATAGCCAGTGAACGTGACATACTGAATTTGTTCTCTTTCTGCAATAACCACGCAGGAAAAATGAAGCCTGATCCTGTGGATGCTACATTTCATGAACGACATGAAATAGCAAACTACAGTTGTATTGTACATCAGTTTAGGAAAAAAATTAATTTTAAATCAAAAGTCAGTTAAACTATAGACAGAAACATTAAAATTTTGGGAAATTATATGGCTAATGACATTGTCTAAAGTAGAGTTACTTGTCTATGTGTTTTTTTCCACCAGAGGGTGCTGGCTGATTTTTAATGTAAGTTATTTAAGGTGCTGTACATTACTGAAACCTAAAACGGGAACAAAAAACAAAAAAACCCCAAACCAACCAACCAACCAAAAAAAAAAAAAAAAAAAAAAAAAAAACGCTTGCAGCTGT
>VXAY01005799.1:142719-162543 GCA_013399855.1 Oxyruncus cristatus | reverse complement strand
CCCCCCGCCGGGCGATGACGCTCCCGTGCGGCCTTGCCCGCCGGCGGGGTGCTCCGTGCCCGGCCCGGTGCGGTGAGGCGGGACGGGCTCTTTGCGGACATGTGGGGCTGGTGATTGGCGGTGCGAGGCCGGCGTACAGCGGAAGCAGCTTTTCTCCGGGTGTGGGGGGAGCAGATGGAAACCACTTAGGGTTGGCCACCTTCAGTGGTCTTTAGGAATAAACTTGAAAACTATTTGTATATCACGTGGATGACACTGTGCAGGTCCTGTTGAGAGCCTTGGTTGGCTGAGTTCTGTTTTCAAATCATTTCAGACAGTTTTTGGTCTGGCTTCAGGAGGCTTCAGTCAGTCTGGGGTAGTGGAGGTAGTGGAGACTGAAATTCTCTGTTGTGGAAGTGCATCAGGCTCTTTGTCTGCAGCCTGTTGTTCTTAACCCGACAAAATAGAGTGTATATAGTCTCTTGTCTTACTGATTATTGAAAAAAATGACATCTGTGTTGGTCTCTCTAAAATATGGACAGATATTTTTTGCTTCAAAGACCTTTTATATGAATGTAGTAATCTCTAGCATTTTATGTCCAGCAGATACTTTTAAAGTTAGGGGTTTTTTCTCATGTTGACCGTGCCTAATAGTTATTTTTTCATGTGTGAGTAGGACAGGAAGACTGTAAAGTATAGAACTACATACACTTGTTTGTTTGTTTTTTGTATGTTGCCCATCCGGTATGGTGTAGCACTAGTTTGAAGAAATCTATTACAAAACTTTTTAAACCAAGTTATTTTATTCATATTTCTGTCTATGTGCCTTACTTTAGTAAAGGAGTGACATCTCAAAGTTGAGGTGGGCATTAATTTTGGGCTTTGTCCTTTACTAAAATGCTACACCATGCAGGATGGATGACATGCATTATGTCTGTCATTTTGGTTGAAATACTGAAGTGGATGCTAATCTATTTTTAACTTGTCATTTTGATTCTTTTATGCATTCTTTAATGAACATTTGCTCATGCAGGGAGTACCTTCTGGGTGCATTTTGGGTGTGTGAAGAGAATATGACTTTTCCAGCAAAAGATACCTGCAATTCCTACTGGCATCAAAATAAGCTATTTAAAGTCAAGAAGATACAGTTTTTTGATGTG
The DNA here is from genome assembly GCA_013399855.1 of Oxyruncus cristatus. NCBI lineage: Eukaryota > Metazoa > Chordata > Aves > Passeriformes > Cotingidae > Oxyruncus > Oxyruncus cristatus. The sequence continues at coordinate 161,404 of VXAY01005799.1, read as the reverse complement.
GAGGTTCCCTAACAATAGAAGGAAAATGTGGTAGAGGCAGTAGTAACACCATGTGATCTGCAGTGATTTTTAGCTTTATCAAAGTAAGATAGGCTTTAATGGGATTTTCATGTCAATTTCTATATGAAATTAGCTATCTTTGAGATTATTTTCTTCTCATTTGATGTGTAATTTTGTTAAACATCAGGTGTTACGAAAGTTGGTGTAAGGCAAAAGAGGAGAAAAGGGAAGAGCTATGCCTAAACATTAGCAAAATAAGTTATCGGAACAGTATTTTTCTCAGATTTGTTGCTGATCATGTTTGATGGAAGACCTGTAATATCATTTGCTGATACAAAGATAGAAAAACTACTGTGTTTGGGTTTGTGTTCATTCTGCTTTGTTTAGTTAAACCTTGAGGAAAATGATGTGAGAATGAGTAGCTTTTACCATTCATAAAGGACCTTGAAAGAACCAACTGCAGCTGATATTGGCTTGGACCTTGTGTTGATTGACGGAGTGAGGGAGAATTACAGACACGTATTTGCAATATATTTAGTTATGAAATTCATAATATGTTACTCTTCCCTCTGTGACATATTCTTTTGTTTGGGAGTTTGTCACATACCAGTGAAACTAGAATGGGGAACTAGCCGTGAAAGTTGAGAAGGAGAGGTAAAAATAAAAATACCAGAGTGCAGGTATTAGGTGAACAGTGCCCAGTTTGAGAAGAACTGAGTTATAAAGCAAATGTCACTGTAATCCTTTTTCCTCTTATTTACAGGAATGTCATGCTTTTAAACAAGAGATAAACCTCCTGAATAGCCAGAGCTAGACCCAACGAAGGACTAATGGAGGTGTGCACCAAAATGGGTTGAGTGCACAGCTGCCTTATTCCACTGTAAGTATGCAACTGCATTTGAAGTTACAGGTATTTTAATATTTTCACTTACATTTGATACCGGATTGCCGAGATTACTGTCTGTCAGTTCTCTTCTGATAGAGAAGATATTATTCTTTTCCTATAACTGTTTCATGGAGATTCCCTTAAGGTATAACTTCCCTAAATATGTATCTTGGCCTTCTAATCTATGCGAGTTTGCAGACTTAAGAAGGGTAGTGACTGTTGAGGGAGGACTTGGCTGGAGAGAGTGCTGCAGCTCTTGTCTTAATATGGATCAAGATGGTATTGGGTTCTTCACTTGAGGGGTTTGACATGCAGAAGTGCTTTTCTCCTCTTTGTGTTCATGTTACATTGACATGGAGTCATTTCCAGTTGATAACTCTGTTTGCATGGTCATAAAGGTTGATTATTTTTTACCAGGTGCTAACAGGCAGCCTCCATGAGCTAGTTTTGTAGAGCGTCCCCTGGTGCATATTGACTGCATGTAGTCTGGTTAGGATGATGTAACGTGTTGCAGCAGAACTCCCATCTGCATTGTGGGGAAAAAAGTGGCTGCTGAAACAGCATTGCAGTGTTCTTTCAGGAAAGTAAGACTGGCAGTTCAAGGATGGTACTTACGAAAAGTGTCAGTGGGAGGCTAGATTGTAAAATCTGATGTGATAGCTTGCTTGAATTCATGTGTGTGTTGTAATCGATGCGTCTTCACACAATCATCTGTTGGAATGAGGATTGCTTCCAGACCAATTAATTCTAAACCAGTCTTCTGACATGCAACTTAAGATCCTGTGAGATAGTTAATAATTTTAAAATAGTTTTTGACAGTTTAGGAGCATTATAATAGCCTTCTTGTTACGAAATTGTGCATGCAGCTCTTAAACTAGGAGATTGAGACATTGCATTCATTATAATTTTGAAAAATAAGATGACCTTCTTTTTATTCAACTTGTAGAATGGTAGCTTACCTTTTTGGTGTAATGATTGCCACAGATGTCATTGTATCCAGGTTACCTATGACAGTTATTTTGAAAAGCTGGAATTTGACTTGTTTGGGGCAGCCAACAAAGGGATCCATGGCAGTCTAGCATAACACGTGACTGGTCAAGTAAAGTATATCCTAAAAGCCTGACTGTGCTTTGAGTGTTACTTTTAACATACTGTTCGGTATAATTCAAATAAGTTGTGTATTCGTAAAACCCAAGAGTTTGGGACCTGGATTCTGAAGTTCTTTCTTAAACTCATGACAGCAGCTGCTTCTCTGCTCACAGTTGAACTCATTTCAGTAAATGCTTCCACTGGAGAGGTGGAAGCAAGAGAATTGGAAGAATTTTAGTAAGGGAAATTAACTCTGAATCTGCTTTTCCTGAGTTTGACTTGACCCATTGACAGCTGTTGGGAGTTGCTGCAAGAGTCAGTTTTGTAGCCTGTTTACTCAGGAATGATGCATGTTATTGAAGAATAATATTTGCCTCAGTGATTTCAATTTATGGTCAGCTGAATTAATCCACGGTCCCTTAATAATGTTTGTAGTGGGTTTAGTTAAAATCCTATTTCAGTCTGTTGAAGAGGGCCAAGTCTAGTGATCCTAGATCTGGGACATGGTTTGCTGGTTTTGCTCAACTTCTGTGTTTGTGCTGCTAGTGTAACAGTGACTGGTGTATGCTGCTGCACTAAACTTGGGTATGCTGTTTGCCTTCAAAAGATATACCAACACTGGATCTTGTCACAGCTCAGTATGGGGATTTATGTACTAAATAATGAATTTTATTTACCTTACATTTTCATTATTCATCATTGACTATAGTAACAAGTTTCTCAGAAAAGGATGTGCATGAAAAATGTGCATGCTAAATTGTCCATGGTGTATGTTATCTATAGGTGGTACTGTTGCCTAAAGCATAATGAAATATATTAGGGACTTTCAGGTGAAGTGGATACTGAAAACACACAAGAGTGTTTTCTCAGGAGGATCTTTAAAAAGACATCACGTTTATATGACTACTCCTCTGTAGCCTAATTGCTTTTTTCTTAAAGTGTTAGTAGGAAATTATTATTCAAATTCAGGCATTTTTCATTTTGTACAAGATATCCACCAAGGTCTAATGTTGAATTACTTCGAAAGGACTTTTTGCTTTCAGAGAATGTCACTTCGGTGGTATAGATAAAAAAATTTGACAAATGCTGATAAAATAATGGCTATATGGATTACTTCTGTGCTTGGTTTTGATGGTTGTTTTGGTTTTTTCCCATTTAGTTGTTCCTGCACTGTCTTCAATTTTGCTTCAGAGAGCGCTACATAGCTAAATGGGTTTGTTAAGTTGGCAAAGAACAGACAACCTCTGGTGGTATGTATGTTTGCATCCTGATTTATCCACTTTGTTTCTGGCAGACTGTGAATGAGATCTACTGCAATGTGTGTGTGAACCCTCTGTGCAAACAGATAAGGTGTTTTCTTTGTTTTGATTTTTAGCACTGTTTGTGTAATGCATAATTTTAATTATTAACATGAACAAGTTAAAAGAAGTTGTAAGAATTAAAAGCTATGCGAAGAAGTTATGTATCATTTTAGTAACTTTCTACCTTCTATTGGCACCATATTGGACCTTTGATAGTTTTCAGAATTTCAGAAATTTTTTAAGTCTTGTTGGAGGGAAATATTGCATGTGTGGGGGAGCATTGTTTTTAATATCTTTCTCTATGTTGTCTGACAGCCTCTTATTACAGTTGGCTTAGTATCAGCTCCTTTCCTCAAGGCAGCAAAACAAATGGGTGTGTAGAGAAGTATTTTTTTAATAGATGTAGATCTTGGAGAAACCTCTGAACATAGGAAAAAGCAGTGCATTTTTAATGCTTGTGTTATATTTGAGACATTTGGGAGGAAAAATCTATTTTGATGCTTTCTAGAATGAAGGTTTCTAGCCTTGCAAGCTTTATGTATGTACTGAATGTTGGAAAGCAAAAGTACATCGATGCTTTTGGTTTCAGATACTAGAGCACTTCTGTCTCATTTGGATATAATGAACATTAAAATTTGGAGTAAAACTGAATTTAGGCAGTATGTAAGTTCACATATGGGATTTTTCTTTCCCTTTTTGGAGTATTTTGGAGCCCCCACACACTGGAAAGCCTAGTCAAAAAGGCAGGGAAGGAGGACACAAGTATATTTTTGTGGCCCTGATGTAAATGTCACATATTAAAGAAATTACATCTACAAAATTACTTTCCACTTCAGTATCTCTAAGGACTATGAAAAGGAGCAACTCCAGACCTAGAAATACTTTGCAGTCTGTTAGTGCTCAAAATATGAGTCAATCTTATCAGGACACAAGATAAAGGAAGTTGCTTCTTGACTTGTCTAACAGGAGATTTTGGCATTATTTGAAGCACAAGTACTGCCTTGTTTTATGTGAGACAGTGGGGAGAATTGTTTTTTGTCTTTGTGGGGATGAGAAGTGAAGACCTCACTTTTCTAAAGAGAGTAAAATAAGAGGTTATTTTTATTCTCAGCTATTTGCATTTCCAGCATTTTCCTGTTGGTGTAATCAGCATTGTGGGAAGGAGCAAGGACGCAGAGGGAGATGAGGCAGTATCCCCAGTTGCATATTTGAGCAACTACAGATTCTGCTGACAAGAGTCCATGTGCAGGAGTCAATGGCAGTGGTGGCCATGGAACTCGTCTGTGTGTGCTGTGGGGAATGATGAAACCACCCTGCTGTTTGTTTGCTCGGTTTAAAGAGAACCAGAGCTTGATCCGACTTCGTAGTTGTGTAAGCAGTTCTTGGTAGCCTGGATGCATACTGCGTGGCAGGGACTTCATATATAACCTAATTCAACGTAAATGACAGGTAATACTCTATTTTCCCCGTAATTCTTGAGTTGAGTGCAAGTAGGCATAAGGACTTGGCATGGCTTTAGCGATGTTTGGTTGTACTCCTTTACAGTTTGGTACCTGGAAAAGAGAATCTGTCTCCTGAGATAATCTTGTTTTGTAAGTTCTTTGCTCTGAGAAAGAAAAATGAAATCTCTTTCATGGATGGGGTTTTTTGTGTTTGTGTGGTGTGATGTTTTTATAATATTTATTTCCCCAAATACATTTGCTTTGCAGGAATTTCTGTTTTCTGTTTTCAACCAGTGCTGGCTGAGCTGAAACTTCCTGAGTCTTGGGGAGAGCATGTATAAAAGGAATGACTTCATGGCCAATGTGATGGTCACCTCTGCCACTCCAGAGGTACAGTTCCTTGGATTTTATTAGCTCCTATATCAAAATGGAAATTTTGGCTTTTTTCAGCTTTCACAGAAGCCCTTTCCACTACTTCTCAACTGCCACACCATTTGTAAGAAAAAGGACTGGCATGACAGCAGAGTAATTCTAGAACAGTCCATGGTTCTTAGTGTTCACAGATACTTTTTTTGTTGTTGTTGATGATGATGATTATTCATTTTGATTAGTTTTAGATAGCATTTTTGACCTGTTATTCTGTAACTTTGAGCAGCCATTTGTTATTCTGGAGTTAAGAACAATGCAATGTATCATCAAAATTGAGCCAGTCAGAAATATCCAATTGCATTTTTTCTTCTTTTTTTTCCAATTTACTAGTCTGCTAATAACAAAGTGCTCTAAGATTTTATTCACGTTAACCTTTTGTATCCTTTGCAGACCATGCAGCTTTTTTGTGCTACTTCCAGAAACTGCCCCATTCTGTGTTGAGCTGCAGTGCACAGCTCCATGGGAGCCAAGGGAGCTCTGCTTGGGAATTACTGCACCACTGAGCTTTTCGGGTTTTTCTGCTTTCATCTAATATTATGATGAAATATTATAAATCATCCACAATAAAGCTTGCCCAGTAAAACACACATTTTAAATGTGGGATTGGTGGTACTTTTTTCCAGCTTTAAGATGGAGACTTATACTGCATGTGTATTCCAGTGTTGGGTGCACCATGGATTTATAAAGGAGCATATTCATAATGCATTATACATTTTTTCCTTTTCCAAACTTAGTCAAATCTTGTGAAGACCCTTTTTAGTTTTTCATTGCCAGTTTTGGGGTTTTTTTTTGCCACATTAAATAAATAAAATGAAAATCCATAGTCTGTAACAAGTCTACACTGTTTTCCAGGTTGTTGAATGTATAATAAACATCACTTATCTATGCATAATTCTCCGCTGATTAACATATTTCTAGTTCTTGTAACAACTGTCGTGTAACTTATTATTTATCATTGCAAGGACAGTCTGTGCTAGGGCTTAATGGCTTCAGAGTGACGAACCACATGAAAAATCTTTGGAAGTCTAACAAGACTTTATTAATCTTGATCCTTTACCCGCACATCTGTCGATACTGAGGCAGTGCTTCTCTTTCTGAATGCTGACTTCACACTTGCATGATACAGCATACCTATCTGCCTTTCTACTAATGCCCCTTTATTCTCTTCTTGGGTTTGACCAGCACAAATGTCAGGCTTCCTAATCAGTAGTCTCCCAGTTAAATTTCAGGATGTGTCAGTTTTTTGTGATGTTGTGGGTAGAGCAGCTTGACTTGGATCTACCCACTCTTTACCTTGCAATTTAATTTAAATATTAAGCTCTTTTATTTAGTTTGTGATTTTAAAAGTGGTTTGTTAAAGCTGGAAATTTTGTAGAGCTAAAATTGTGTGTCACTAAAGTCTGCAGAAGAAAGTCACAATTAGTGAACAGTGCTAAACTAAATTTTATAATTTGGTGTATGAACTTCAGAAAGTTTCAGACATTTTGTTGTCATTACTTAGTATTTTTACACATGTTTATTTGCTGAATTTGAGATGCAATTCATCATTCTGCATATAAGCCTACTATTTTTTTTTGTAGGGTAGTAGCAGCTCAGATTCTCTGGAAGGGCGAAGTTCAGATTATGCCAATAAAAGCTATGATGCAGTTGTATTTGATGTGTTGAAAGTAACTCCTGAGGAGTTTGCTGTAAGTAGAAATGTTATTTTTGCATTTAAGCTTGTATAACATTCAGGGGTTGCAGGGTACAAAAAAAAAAAATCTATAAAACCTTTTTGCTTAAAAAAAAATATTTTTAAATGAACTTCCAGCGTTCTTGAAAACAAATTTCTGATTATATCAACTTTAACAAAATAAACATGTCTTGGGATTTAATCACTTGGTACTAACCTGACACAGCATATTTGTTTTTTCTGTGTGAAGCCATTTGAATTTTTACTAGGGTTTTAGAAAATCCTAGCATAGGTTTAATGATGTTATTTACAGAATCATAGAATCCTAAAGGTTGGAAAAGACCTTCAAGATTATCAAGTCCAACCTTTGACCTAATACCACCATGCCCACTTAACACAGTCTGATTCAGTTTTTTTTAATTGAAACCACAAATACTCATCTTTTCTGCTGAAACATTAGTTTCTCAGAAAAATCAGTTTCTTGAAGGCAGGGAAGAAGCTGGTAGAGAGGAAAAATTGGCATTCCTTAATACCAATTTTTCAATGCTAAGCTGAAAATAGGACTGCAGTTTTGGCAAACATTCAGTGCAATTCTTGTCTTTGCCCCTTGTTTTTAATTTGCATGTTCACTTTCTGGAGAGCAGGAAGGGGAGTGAGGATAAAAGCTACTGCACCTAGTTGAATGTTTTCATTAACGTTCTAAGGATCAAAATGATGTTTTGTTATTTGGCAAAACTTTGTATAATACCTGTTCATCAAAAAAGCCTACCTGTAAGTTTGTCACTTTGGAACAGATTCGTGTGGGTCTTTTTTAACACTAATACACAGTACACAGATGAGAGCTGTTGTTAGGTAAAATTATAAAAATGCTTGGATGGCAAATCTGCATCAACTCAGTTAAAAATCATTCCTATTCGTCCAAGTTCAGATGATTCATGGCCAAGGACTGCCTTCAGAAATTAATAGAGCCACAATTTAGACAGGACTGTAAAAACATGTGAAAACATATATGTCTGATTTCATCACAATATGAATATTAAGTCCAAAGACAGCCCAGAACATAGTGTAGTCCTACATTTGTGGTTAACCTGGAAATGTGATCAAGTCAAGGTAAGGTTGCTTGTAAGTTCAAACTCAAAATAGAAAACAAATAGTTTTCTATTCGAAGTGCTGTTGGTTTGAGATAGAAGCTTGTTTATGAGGGTCGTGATTTAATGCTACATTTTAAAAACATACCTGTCTGTAGCCACACACCCTTATATCATTGTAACATATTTTTTAACTCTCAATTCCAAACTTCTCTAAGCTGCTTTTTATTCTCCATTTGCCACCTGTATCTATGAGCAAAACAAAGACCCCACCAACCTGCAGAGAAACCAAAAATTTGTGTGTCTGTGGGACTGAAAATCTCTGTATGACCCCCTTAAAGCAGATTCCAGTTGTAACTAATTAACACATAATAATTTATTGCCTTTCAACCCCAGTGAATGTCAAATTTATGCTGTTCTCTGTGTGAAAGGCAAATAATTTTTCCTGCCATTACTGTCCAGACTCTTCATTACGTAAGAGGAAGATTCTCAAGCACAGGTTTGTCCCCTTGACTGGCGCAGGTACTGAAATTCTTCACCTGAGGACAACCAGAGAGTAACATGGTGCCTTCTCAGGATGGGGTGTTTCTGCTTGTGTATCAGCCTGAAGCAAGGGGCCAAACTCAGGTTGGTCAGTTCTGGTCTGTGAGGAACATGCGGATGGTTTGTAGTTACTAAAGGGCAGATGGAAATATGCCATAGTTAGCTCTTCATATTACATAATTTAAAATTCTGTCTTTATTTCAGAGTCAGATAACGTTGATGGATATGCCAGTATTTAAAGCTATACAGCCTGAGGTAGGTTTTCTTAAACTGTCTGCTTACATCTTCGGAATTCAGTGCCTGAGAAAATGTAACCATTTAAAAAATGCTTTTTTATTCGAAAATGCTCACCTTCTTGCGCTGCACTAATATTCTTCTAGGCTTATTGCTTGTTAGCACTGTCAGTGTGTAACCCAGCCTGAGCTACTTTGATTTGTTGTCTGTTGCCAAAGGAGATGACTGTGCTTTTCTAGAAGTCTTCCTGTCCCGCTTGGGCTTGAGTGTTTCTTCAGGATAAATTTATCAAACATAAAAGTTCTTTCCTCTCCCTTCTGGTGCTGTTTTTCAATGCACATCTGATTTCAGAGTTTGACTCATGCCTCTGGCCATAACCTGTATTTTAGGCTGCATCAGCCACTTGGTAAGCTTTTTAATTTGGACAATCATGTTTAAGATTCAATTCTGAGGGAGTAAATCAGCCCAAGCCCTTAAAAGTTAATGTGTTAGTGTCATTTCAGTTTTTAATGTTTTAAGAAAGAAACTTGAGGCCTGTTGAGGAAAAGCGATGGAAGTTAACATAGGCATTTGGAAATTAGAAATAAGAACTTCAGAAATGAATAAAGGTAGTTATCAGAATATGATAAATTTGCATTAAAATGTCATCTCAGTATTTTGATTAAATAAATTTATTTACTGCAGAAGGTACAAGAATCACATGATTCCTCTGTCAGGTGCTTCAGTATAAGAACATGTCCTTAGATCCATTATAGCTTGTTGTCTTCCTTAGGTGGAATATCATGAATATATGAAGGGCAACTCCACCCCTCCCTTCTGTCAGTGGAACTGAATTTCTGACAACATCAGTAGGGGCAGTGAAGTCTAGAAGGTTCTTAGTAGAAGCTCAATCCATCTGATTTGGTCACCAACAAAACAAGTTGCACTATATTTACAATCAGTAAGAGAGATTACCAGCCCTCTATTTTGAGAAAGCATAGGAAAGAAAATAAAAATTTGTCTGTCTGATGTCTGTCCTTCCTGTCAGATAAATTAATCTTTTGGGTTTTTTGGGGGTTTTTTTGTCCCTCCCCCTGAAAAAACACCAAGACAATTTTGTTGCTGAAAACACTTGCATGCTTCTGAGATTACATGTGTTCTCCAGGCAGCTGGGGAGACTTTTCTTTCCTGCAGGGAAAAAATGGCAAATGAACAATGCAATAAGAAACCATCAATACCCATAGAAAAATCTGCTAACACAAAACTACCGATGTTTACAAACTGATACATAGATACTTTTTTGTGAAGAAACTTTATTAAGAAAAATATCAGTTAAAACAAAACAGATGGTTTTTTTTTTTAACTACCTCTGCCAAAAGCAGAGCCAGTGTCATACTCTGAGGAGATGAATGAACAAAAAAATAGAATACAAAACTGTAGATACTCATATTTAAAGTGAACTTTGCATTTGCTTTAGTTGCTATGAAACATCTTTCCATATAATTTTATAGCAAAACAAAATACCAATTTGCTGTTCTTCTTTTCCTTTTTCATTGCTTTGTTTTGATTTTTGGAAATGAAATGTAATTTAGTGAGGAGTTATCAGAAAAAAATTAATATATTTTCAGCTTCTTTGAGAATTCAAGTCTGTGAATAAGTAGCAGTTGCCATAAACTGTTAGGTTTTTAATTGTGCTTTCTGACTTTCACTTGATTGGAATTACCAGTATTATTTGTTTGCCAAAAATAAACAACTGCTTCTATCCTGAAATTCTGCTAACTGTAGGACTAGGTTTTAAAGCGAGAAATAGTCTGTGTATTTGTCATTGACCTCCTTAGACTAAGAAGATTAACATTATCTGGTTGAAACCTACAGTTTTAGTCTTTTAAAATAAGTATTTCCCTCCATGCATAAGCTTAAGATTTTAGAGTTCTGGTTGACAAGTCTTATCTCAAACACACAAGCATCCTTTAAACCTGGCACTTTCTGGGTTTTTATTCTGCTTTTTGACAGCTATTACTAAAAAACACATCTTCATGTTCCTGTGCAAAGTTCAGTAAGAGGATGTCTGGTTAACAATACTTTGTTCTTCAGCAGAAATACCTGCCCTTACATTCTAGATTTCTATGTAACTTTATTTAGAACTTTTTCCAAGTCCTGAAGTTTGCAATCTCCACAAATCTCCACAAATTTTCTTGCATACTTGACGGCAAAGTTTCTTCTGACTGCATGCATTGAGGAAACTGCCAGCATTCTTCCATACAAAAAAAAGAGATGAAGTGTGCTTCTAGAACACTATATATTTTAGCAGTATAAAAAAAATTCAGGAGGGGTATGTGGGATCATTTATCAACCTTCCTGTCCAGTCCAAATTTTAACCCTCGTCAAATGATTTTGCCATACACAGGATTTTCTGTTGTTGCTCACTAGGCCTCTAGCAACTGCTTAGTATCCTTAGCTTACTGGCTTCTTTGACTCCTCTGACAAAGGTAGATTTTGTAGAGCATCTGAGATTCTTTTTCTACATAAACGTATGATTTCCAGTCCCATAAGACCAGACATGGACTGATCATGTGTCTTGTCAGATGCAAATTGGCATTTTTATCTGCAAAAGGTTTAAGTGCTGGAGATTAGGATTCAAAATATGTTTGGAACTCGAAGTGCTTTTCCTCATGCTCACACAGGCACATGCAGACCTCCAGATCTCTAGTGTATGTTCCATTTTTCATCATGCACAAAGTGCTTTCCAGAGGCAGAATTCTCTTTGGCTGACTCTGCCTTTTCCTGTAAAGGCGTCAAAAGTTAGTAGTACACCTTGGGAAAGTTGAACAACATTTTGATTGAAACTGAATTTGTGGTTCTAAGAAAAGAAGAATGGTTTAGAACTGGTGTTAAGGATTCATTTCTGTTTTTTAAGGCAATTTTTAAATGTATTTCCTAGGAACTAGCCAGCTGTGGATGGAATAAGAAAGAAAAACATATCCTCGCTCCAAATATTGTTGCCTTTACTAGGAGGTTTAACCAGGTAAATAATTTGCTTACTGTAATGAACAGGCACTGCTTGGCAGTTGTCTTTGAGTATAAACACAACTACTCCTGTGAATTAAGACTATCTTTCCAAATGAGGATTAAGATTTTTAGATGACAGTTCTTGTTTTCAATTGCTTTGTCCAGATTTTCATGTTTTTTCTCCAGACCATTTGTTCCTAATGTATTTTGCTGTTGTGTCATGGTACAATATTAGCAATTCTGTTCCTTTTTTTCTGTATTTCACTTGCTTTTTCAGTTATCTTGGTGTTGCCTCACTACCTACCTCTTATACCCAGTGGTAAAACTTTGGGGCAGTTGCAGTGATACAGATGAGAATTCATGGGATAAGAACTCTTTCCTTACCCTGTTTTCTCCCTGGAGCATCTTGAAAGTTTGCAAATATTTCATCTAATAAAGTTCCATTTTTTTTGTACATAAATTAAGGTGTATGTATTTACTTTATAGGTCAGTTTTTGGGTTGTACGAGAAATATTAACTGCACAGACCTTAAAAATAAGGGCAGAAATACTGAGCCATTTTGTGAAAATAGCTAAAGTAAGTGCAACATTCTTATACTATCATTCAAACTCTCAATTGCTTTTTGTTTGTTTCTGCACTACCCCTGTGAACCGTTGTTGAATTGCAGAGGGTAATGTTCTGTTCTAGTGTATCTCCTACATTGTACTGCTTGAATAGGATAAAGGTGTGACAACTGCTCTTTTCTACTTGATTAGATGAAACTACCCAGTTTAATGGGACTTACCTTGTACCCCTGCCTACCAAGTTTAAAAGTGGTTTGGCTTGTTGATGGTCAGCTGTGTGTTGCTAATATCAAATGTGCTTGTAAACGGTTCTGGTTTCTGTCTCCCACCATTTTCAAAGTTAACTTTCATGAAAAGAAATTTCTTTCTTCTAAAACAGCTGTTGTGAGACTTGTATTCCTACTTGTAAGGTGTACTTGCTGGTATAAAGTACTGCTGTTAAAGCTCTGTTATTTTAGTGACTTTGAGCACTGCATTTTACTCTTGAGGTTTTATAAAAAATATATTTATTTAAAAATACATTTATCTGCTCCATGACCTGTCGTCATTCTGTATTTGTATGGCCCTGTGTAACACAGCACTTAGATCAAAGTCCCAAGTGCTCATCTTGTATGTGTGAAATTGTGTGTAGGTAATTAAAATATTTTCCGCATAATACAAAACTTTTTTGTGTTGTGAATATTTCCAATCAGTTTACTTAGTATTTTTGTGCTTAGAGAAGAAAATTTGTCTGAGTGAGTTCCTGGCACAAATACATAGTCCAAGTACTAGGACAATGGTCAACTTGGAGGTCCTGGGTTGTTCTTAAAAATAAGAGTTTATAGTGTTTATTTGGGGGATTTTTCTCCTGGAAAAAGGGGAACACTGCCCTCTTTTTTTCTCTTTGCTTTTTTCCCTTTCCTTCTTTTTCCTCAGTAAAGTCCAGATCTTCCTCAAATGCTTCTGGGCAGTGAATAAGTGAATCACTCAAGGATGAACCCAGCTTCTTTTTAAAATTTACAAAGAAGCTCCATGACAGCAATTCTCATTTTTCTATTTTACTGGAACTATGCTGTAGCAAGCATTGTCACTTGGACAGCTTTATTCCCAAGTATTGTCTACTGGAGACCAATGTGTTTTGAGTAATTGTCAACACAGAGTAAATATAAAATACATTGAAGTGAGGTGAATTTTTTCCTGTGAAACAGATTACAAAATCAAATATTGTTTTAATTCTGAGAGGGTCATCAGCATCTTTGCTTAATGTTTTTGTCTTGATTAAGTTTTTAATTTCCCCAATTACACTAATTTTCAAGAACAATATGTCAAATAATTTTTTCCTATTTTCTGTTCCTGAAGGAACAGCCTTAGAAAATAACGAATTCAAGTCAAATACAGTATGTATTCTCACAGCTGAAATGCCTGTTGTATCAATGGGTATATTTGGAAAACTGGCAACTTTTAAAGTGGTCTTAAGAATTTTACACATGACAGTGTTGGATAATATTGTTGTCTGTAGTCATTGATGGAAATGTTATATTTTATTAATGAAAAAATCATGGCTTATTAATGCAACTTTGAGATTAATTAATTTTGTGTCCCTTTTCAGTGTGCTAAAAGCTATTATTCTCCTTTTTCAGAAGCTTCTAGAACTGAATAACCTTCATTCTCTGATGTCTGTGGTGTCAGCACTGCAAAGCGCACCCATCTTCAGGCTGACCAAAACCTGGGCTGTAAGTGTTGCCTTGACCGTTGTCCGTCCTTTCTCCTTTGAGTTCTGAACTTTTCTGAACTCTTCAGAATTTGCTAAGTCGTAAACTCTGGAAGTTTTTGTTCTTGTTTTGGTGGTAGCAGAAGTAGTGGTCAATTATGTGTTTTGTGAAAGTAGAGTTTTGCCTGTGTATTTGTAGTCAGCCTTTCCATGTAAATTTCCTGTTTTCCTGTCTGTTCTAGAAGCCACTGATTATGTGCTTAGGAGGACTTAGTTGATAAGTAGTCTTAGAAAACCCTCCTACAGAATATGTATCAGTGTCCTATTATTCAAAACATAGTGTGTCATTTAATACATTGCCTAAAAGGAAGAAAAAAGGTGTGTTACGAATATACAAGCATGAATTTTTTTATTATTGTGCAATACATATAAATTTTTATTTATATTAGAAATTAAAAACACAGATAATTCTGTTTCCAGAAATTCCATTTCTTGAATGCAAAATTTCTTAGCAAAACTTACAGTAAATTTAAATATTTCTTTAAAGAGGAATACACAATTATAAGTTAGTCCTGCTGTATATACTCTTAAACTATACAAAGGAGTAGGTAATTCTCATTAATTTAGTATTCCACCCAACATGGATCACATTAAGTGTTCAGAGCTTATAAATGAAGATGGCTATACTTCAGTCTTATCTAAGTTTATCACGGTTTTAAAATGCTTGTAACTTTTTTATGGTCTGATTGCTCAGAATTATGCTACAGTTAAATAAAAAATAAAAATAATAAAAAAGTAAGTGCCTGCTGTTTTGAGCAGCTTGCTGAAGTTGGAAGATAAACAGGGAAATTTGCTCCCATGTGAAAACAAGTGTGTGAATAATTTGACTTAGACCTAAAGAAGTATGAGGCTCTTTTTAGGCACAGTAGTTCAGAAATAAAATATGTTGCAGAGTCAGGGCCTCAAGGAATTGTCAGTGCTGATTAAAAGAAAACAGCACAATTATTCTGAAATATTTTCATTCTTGTCCTTTTTATGTTATTTTTTTATTAACAGCTAGTAGTACATGCTAAGTAGTACCAGAACTGGAATTTTCCAGAGGAAGAAGTTAGGAAGGAATGTGCTCTGGAGCAGCTATCTGCTATCAGAAAGGACACATGCAAGAAGCCAGTGTATAGTGCCATAATTCTCCACTCACTCTGGCTCAATTGGCTTTTAAAACCATCTTAAAAATATTGCTGGGGTTTCTTAAACCAGCTGAAACAGGGAATGTGTTTTTATAGCTACAGTTGCCTATTTCGTGTTTACTTTTCAGTCTTCTGTCACTTTAGGATTTTTGCATTACTATATGTTTTTCTGGTTTTCTGTAGTAAGTCTAGCAATAGAAAATGTAGATTTAATATAAAAATGGTTTATTTTCGTTATACTTTCTTCCAAAACTTTTTGTCATACTTTTAATAAGGCACTGTTGAAATGGCACAATTTACATTTATGTAGAGCATTTTTCCACTGTTGTTTGTACTTTTAAATTCAGAGGATTTTAGCAATTCTGGTAAATTATGAGAATATTGGTGACTGTATAATAAATACTTTTTCTCTAAAAATTTAATATTGCTGAGCTTATTCAAAACTGATGTAGTGATATGGGAATCCTTGACCAAGTATTCAGAAATAATGGTCATATTTGTTCATAGCTTAAGACTTGTGCTGAATTGCTTCTTTTTTTCTTAACAGGTAGCACATTTTCAAATATTATGCTGGTTTGGGTGATGACAATAAATTTAGTCATAACTTTACTATGCTTTCCTTTACTCTGTGTGATTCAGCAAGTTATTGATTGTTGTTGGCTTTGTGTGGATTTATCTTTTAAAATTTTATGATCTACACTTTCTCTGTAGCTTCTGAATCGAAAAGACAAGACCACCTTTGAGAAGTTGGACTACTTACTGTCTAAGGAAGATAATTACAAGAGGACACGAGAGTACATCAGAAGCTTAAAAATGGTTCCTACAATTCCATATTTAGGTGAGTGTGAACATTTTTATCTGTAGCCCCTTGACTGACAAGTACTAATGTAGCACGTTGTGCACATGAAGAATATTGTATGTAGAAGGTATGGTTCGCTCCATTTCCTATTTAGAAAAATTGGGTTAGGTTGAGATTTTTAGGTCATACAAATGTATATGTACTTTTGGAATGAGTATTTCTCTCGGGTGCTGAATAAATACATGTGTAATACAACATAAAGATGTACTAAAAAGATGACCTGTAGTTAAAATGCTGTTCAGTGTTCATAGTGCCTCCTGTTCTATTTGGTGAACTGTTTTTGTTGTCAGTATTTCACCTAGGAACACTTCTGCACACAGGTCATTGTTAGTGAATGTAGTCCGATATAATGAACTATTTAATGATTTTGCTTGTGATTTAGTGTGATGCTAAACTGGAGATAAAAAGGGGTTAATGTTTTTAAATCGCTGAAGCTGGATAACAAGAGATCAAGAATTCTGCTCAGACTTCCTGGACCAGAATTGCTGTCTCTATGTTAGTGACCCCCAATGCCTCAACGGATTCCTCTTCATGAACTCTTGCACTTTCTCTTTAAACACTTGTAAACTCCTTGCATGCTCAGCACCCAGCTGGCAGGATTTCCTCAGCTCTGTCCAGTACCACATTCTTTGCTTGAATTGAATATGGTCTTTTCTACCTTCACTAGATAAAGCCTACCTTGTTCCTTCCTTCCTACCTTGTTCCTTGTGCAACTTGAGTCTACTGCTGACGTGATGACTTCAGTCATTATCTCTGTTGCCTTCACACTTCAGTTACCCCTCTTCCAAAAGGAAGAGTCCTTGGATTACTTGAGCATGCCTTGTTTAGTTGCCAGTTGGCATCCTTGACAAGCTGCCAAGGCAGTGTTTCAGTCCTGGATCTTTTTTTAGCGGGAGAGAGTGCACATGACTGCCTGCAAAATTCAAGGTAGAAATGCAGGTTAGATTTATAGTGTTACTTCAGAAAGTTTTTTGTGCTCTGCTTAATAATTCCTAACATTGTTAGCTCGACGTTTAGTAGCCATCAGGAACTGTTTATTGAAATCCCAAGATTATGCCTTTATTAGCAGTGGTTTGCCCTTTTCATTTTATTTGGAAAGTTAGGACTTTTTCCCCCGTTGTATCTAACACTGTCTGTAGGCTTTTCATTTTCTGTTCTACTGTCCAAGCAGCTTGTCTCGTAAATCCTTCTGCGGCTCCTCTTAGTCAGACTTTCTCTTTGCTCCCCTGAATTAGTTAATACTATCAGCAGATTTTTGTTCCATGTTCACTCCCATTTTCAGGTCACTTGCAAATATGTTGAGCAGCATGAGTCCCAGCACAAATTGCTGTGGATGCTTATCTAAAATATTTCTTATTTAATAAATTTGGCCATCCCTAGTGGCCATACTGAAAAAAAATGTTGAGAACTTGGTATGAGTTATTGAAACTTCTTAGAAAATAATTTCAGGTTGAAGGAATGTTTAGCTTATCAGAATATTCAAAGAGGACTAGTTTTGGTGAATAAGTATCTTCTTGAGGAAGACAGCATTATGTATAGAACAGCTTCTTTAGTCTGTTTAAATGAACAAGTAGACTGTTAGATCACGTTAGGAGTAAATAGTGAATATAAAACAATTAAAGGAGAGTGACAAAGTCTGAAGATCTACACTTAACTGGGGTCGCATTTCATGCTGAGCTTCTTGTCTCACTGCAAGAAAGTTACTTAGTTATGTTCTCATTCCATCTATGGCAGCCTGAGATTGTTTGAAATGAGCTGGAGAACCTACTGGGCAGTTAAACATCTACTTAAGTTGTGCAGGTACTCTCATTTATAGAATTGGCTCACGGCCTTGTGTAAGGAATGTTTTAATACTATCCACTTATTAGGACATCACTCCAAGCCAGTCCTAAATTAAAATATTTCTGAAATGAACATGTGTTACAAGCCTAATAAAAGACTTGGGTGATGAAAGTGAAAGGAAAAAAATCCACATTACTGAATTACAAGGTTGAATCTGAAATTCCTGCTGGTGTTTAGGCAACCTCCTTGAGACTTTGAATCCTGCTGCATGTTTCGGGTTTCGTGCATCAGAGACCCTCTCCCTGCTGATTGGAAAGACCAACCGATGTTGCTGCTCTTTTAAAGTAAGGTTTTCCCTGCATTCTAGGAGGTGCAGTTGAACCTTCAAGTAATCAATACAGGAGACAACTACTAGTATGTTTACAACCTCAGGCTATAACATGAGAGACTAAAATATTCCTTACTATATTTAAAAGTACAATTAAAACATCCAACAGTTGTTTTGTTTTCAGACAGGTCTTCCAAGTTTAAAAAGAAAGAAAGAAAGAAATCAATCATGAGATTGGCAAGGCTGTGATGTGGACTGTTGGAAACATTTAGCCACAGTGTGATCTAAGAAAATAATAGCAGTCATGGTGTTTTAAAAATGCCTGTGTGTGGTGGCTACCTACAGCTTTTTCTTGTCTTCACTGCTGGTGATCTTTTATGTTGTATCCGTATGTTACAGGATAGTGTCAGGGTTTAGCCCCTGTGCTCTCTGCACCGTATTATCAACTCATAAATTTTGCTAGTAATTAGGAAGAGTTTGCACAGACAAAACAGATCTCCTTGAAATGGGGATTAATACTAAGATTTATTGCTACACAACTAGAACTAAGGGAATATACTTATATACACAACTCTAACTAGTTTTCCTATAATAACAAACTTAT
>VXAY01005799.1:113527-142059 GCA_013399855.1 Oxyruncus cristatus | reverse complement strand
TTTTCCCCTGCTGGAGGGAGAGAGGAGGGGGGACTCCCCCATGCCTCTGCACTCCCTCCTTTTCACTGACCTTGGAGTTTGTCTTATCTCAGGCTTTTCTCTGCTCTCCGCCAGCTGAAGTTCCTT
This sequence comes from Oxyruncus cristatus, assembly GCA_013399855.1. Classification (NCBI taxonomy): domain Eukaryota; kingdom Metazoa; phylum Chordata; class Aves; order Passeriformes; family Cotingidae; genus Oxyruncus; species Oxyruncus cristatus. The sequence goes on along the minus strand of VXAY01005799.1, from coordinate 141,933 downwards.
CTGTAATGTCTCAGCTGAGCCGCTTTCCTCTGAAATCTTTTCTCCACTCTGCCCCATGCCTCGGCCAGAGGATTCAGTGCCATGCGTGCCCCCGGCCCAAGGCCAGGGGAGGAGGGGGCCTTGGCCACCCACTCGGGGGGGCCCTCCTGCCTCCTCACATCATGGCTCCGAATTTCTTTCTGCCCCACACACAACTACAACAACCCTTCTTTTCCGGTTTGTGTTAAATATGTAATTCGTGGAGACGTCACAGAGGTCCTCTATTGGCTTAGCCGGAATTTCACCTGGAATCAACCATCTTCTATTCTAAAACTGAGGGGAATGGGCTAAACCATGACAGATAGACAAAGATGGGTATCATCTATTATAATCTACAGGGTTCACTGAGTTGTGGTGTTTTGTTTTCTTGTTTGCTTTTTTTTCCCCTTGGAATTTAACAATGGGGCTAATGCTGAAAATTTTGAATGATAATTGAAGAGTTTCAGGAAAGAACTGTTAGGAAATATGTATACAAGAGAATAGTTGCCTTCTGAAGTACCTTCATTCTTGTGAGAGAGCTTTTTGTCTTAAGTGCTGCAGGTGGATCCCTGCTCTTTTGTGCCTGGTACATAGATAATGTATTATTTGACAGAATTTTCTTTACTCTTCTGAAAAAGGTAGAGATATTTCAAAAATTCTGAAGAGCAACCTAAGTTTCTAGGAGTTTGCTGTTGGAGAACTATTTCTGTGGTACTTCTTGAAACGAAGGAGGATTACAGGAGAATTGAAGCTGTTATTCTCCATAGTGCTGCAGTTCTCTCCTATATAAACTCACCTTTTGCTAATGATAGGTGTGTAAGTGTATTGTATATGATTTTTAGACAGCACAGTGTTGTCAGAAATGTACTTTTGGGGAGTGATGAAATAAGAATGTAATTGAAACAATTGGAGATAATGAGGAAAACAGGAAAAACTAAAGGCCTTTCATAGTTTATAGTTGTGGCATTGCTATAGTAGAAGGATCTGGTGCAAACAGTTCTGTTGTGTGAATTTAAAAAAAATAAGCGTAATGAAATTTTGCAAATCTGTGATTCTGCCAATATACTTTCCAATAACTTCACTGTATAAGTTCCAAATTCCTTATGTTTGTTTTTGATGTGCCAGCCTCTGTGTTTAAAATTACTTTATGCAAATTTTATGTAATAAATTAAGCTCTGTTCTCAGACGTATATCCAGGTCTTCATAACCTGACTTCTCTGCATTATCGTTTTTAATTACGTGGACAAGTCTCTTGGTAAATCACTCACCTTTTAGATAGAAAGGTTACGAAATATGATTATTTTAATAGAATACTATCTCTGCTTGGACATGGGTTTAAAGCCTGTCATGAATGTATGCTATGAAGATGTACCTGTAGCCATATCTCCAGCAACAGAAGAGCACCTGTAATAGCTTTTCTAGGGAATGCCTCATTCTTGAGATCTGCACAATGAATACCTGAAGTTCTCTGCATTCCTTCCTCAAGCCAAACATGAAGTAGCCTTAATGCTACAGTCCCATTTGGTAGAGCACTCTGGCCAGCTCTAGCATTTCTTACCTAAAATCAAAATCTTTCCCAGAGTTCAGTAGCTAAAACAGTGGCAGGTAAAGCTTGAATACTGTTTGAAAATTCAGGGTTTTTCAGATGACCTACAGAGAGTCCTTCCTTGTTGGGCTGTGTGGAAATTCAGTATTTTTCTCAGCTGACAATTGTTTTGCTTTTGATGTTGCAATATTTAAACACTTAACACAATGTGAATAGTTGTGTATCAGGGTTGTTTAAGTCACAAGGCAGAGTGATATGAAGTTAAGTAATCTGAACTAAAACAGGATAAAATCTGAACATGTCAACATTTGTTGCTTTATTAAAGAATTACAATATGACAGGGATAATCTAATACATTAAAAAACCCCTACTTTCAGTTATATACAACACATGCTACATCGCACATCATACTGTGGTAAAGAAGTGAGGAGGTAATGAGGGAAAAGTATGCAAGCACACGCACATAAACACACAGTAAGTGTCTTACAGGCCTAGTGAAAAATATTGAACTTCTAGAGGCTTTTACTCTGCCTCTTTTAAGCATTCTTCAACTTTTTTTTTTTTTTTGCAGTAGTTGCTGTCTTGAAATGGGTGTGTTAACAATCTGTTCTAGAAACCTACCTCAGAAGAATATTAGAATTATCCCAGTATGTATTTCATAAGTGTGACTGCCTCTAAATATAGATGAATAAATCTAATAATTTGACAGTAATATATTTGTGAAATATGTTAAAAATAACTTCTCTTGGCTACAGATAACTTTTTTATATCATTTTCATCTATAGGCTAAGGATATTAAATAGATTATAAACTGGTATCCATCATTTGCCTGCAAAGTTGGATAGTCCCTTTAATTTATATCTAGCCATTTCTGAGTACAGAGGCTACACAACAGGTAATGACTGAAATCAGGTACAAAATACTGTGAGTTGTATATAACATGTTGGCTATATAGCACATAATACCTGTTGCAAATCTGGATTAATTTCCATATGCAAGTAGCTACTTCATTTTGGTAGGAAAAATCATTAGTGTTTTCAATCTAAATGTTTTGAATCAGTAGTGAATTCCACTTTGTAGGAGCAGATTATTAAAATTATCAAAGTGAAGGGGAAAGACTGGATTTATCATGAGAGTACTGGTTTGACTATCTGCTCTCAAAACAGAATTATATAGTACGGGCTTTATTCATGGCAGTTAACAAAGATTACACCATAATAATCACACTAATGTACATACACCAGCTACACAGTTCAAAGGATATGATTTCCTGTGTCAAATGATTGCTCATAATAATAATAATAATAACAATAATAATAATAAAACTCTTGCTGTACAGTTTGTAGTATTTCCTGTATTTGAGAATATTTATACATAACATACAAAAATATTTAAATGTTGTGGCAGTATTTTTACCATCCAAAATTAATTTACAGGGAATAAAAACCAGGAAGCTTATCTACAGTTCATCTGACTCCCAGTTCTAATAGTACCATTTGTATTGGTGTTCTGAATGTTATGGCAATTCCTTTTTTTTTCCTTTTTTTTTTTTTCCTGGGATTATTCTTGAAAATACAATATACAAGCCCTCATATCTCATCAATAAATGTACAGTATCTTACATTCCTCATTTCTAAAAAGATAATTCCAGGTGATACCATATCTTTATGTGATTTTTAGAACAAGAAAGCAAACCAAGAGAAGAGTTATTTCAGTGAAACGTGTTAGGGTTAGGTCTTATCATCATTACAACTTTCTTTAGTGAGTACGATCCCCCCCGGAATTCAGCCCAGTAAACGCCATCCTGGTATCGACTGCGGTAGTGCCCTCCCCGGTACCAGACTCCATTGAGATTGGAATGAGCACATGCATTATACCACCATCCTCCCTTCTGGTAATGGGCACAGTTACCTGCAAAAGAAAGTTCCAGTTCAGTCACAAAATTAAATGAAAAATATAACAGCAAGCAACCTAAGAACAAAACTTTCTTTTTTAACTCTATGTTTAATATGTAGATACCATGTAGTAAAAGGTGAATTTAGGCTTCTTCAGGAAGCAGCTCAGTAGCTGCGTTCTACAGATGGAGTTCATTATTAGTACTCTCCCTTGCTGGAAAATTTGTGTGCAGTACTGTCCCAAATAACCCTCCATAACATATTTTATAGACTCTTGTCTAGTGTAAACAAATTTTTGGTTTGGCTTTATTATATAAGGATTGACACTATCAGTCTGTGCTTCATGAGGTAAAACTGACAAATCCTTTTGAAAGTGCAAATTGTGTGTATGTGTGTGTGTATGACCATAAGTATTTTTCCTTTTTCAGAAAAACAGTCAAAAAAAAAAGGAGGTGGGAGGGGAGGGCAAAAAGTGGCAAGCAGCTCAGGGCTCTGGTACCTGTGTACACGTCATGGTCCCTGTCCAGCGTGGTAAACTGTTTGCCATTGTGCCAAGTGAAGGAATCGCCTGCGTTGCCATTGTAACGGCCCAGCCTCAGCTTGTAGTACTCGCTCTCAGGCTCCAGCCTGAAGCTGGCATACTCAGCAAACACCTTCCGACCTGACCAGTCCTCCATTGTTATGAGCAATTTGTAGTTGCCTTGATTTGTTAACCAATAAATGTTTTCTAATCCAAGCCAGTATTCTCCATCTATATTACCGAATCCTTGCTGTAAAGGAAGCAAGAGAAGCACGTTAATATTCCGCATCTGCGTTAGCGGTAAATCTGAGTGTATTCTTAAATAGAAATCTGCAGTAACTTATTTGATAGAGACTTCCACTTTACCAATAATTTTTAGAGGGTGGCAAACATTAATCTGCTCACTTGTCCTAACCTTATATGTCTCCCAGTTCCTGAAAAAGTTGACAGAGCCATCCAGCCGTCTTTGAATGACTGTCCAGCCCCCAGGGTCGTGCCGTTGGTCACACCAGACCTGCATCAGCTGGTTTGTGTTCTCTGGTTTCACCAGATAAATGGAGCTTGTGTCATGGCCGTCTTCTAATGCTTGTAGACAGTCTCTCCAGGGCCCTGTGTCAAAACAGAAGGGCTGTGCATCAAACTCCCCTTGAGCATATCTTCAATGCAGGGCAGTATTTGAATAGGTAGTTTTTTACAGTAGATTGGTTTCACTGAATAGTGCAATTGTTTTTCTTCTTACTGAAGGTACAGTATCCACCGAGTGTTTTCAAATGGATCCATTTATTGTAACTTTAATTCTGGAACATTTCACAATAAATTACTGATAAAGGTAGGGGTTTTTTAAATTTATTTTTTTAAGGCAGCTGTACTTTGCTCATTGATTACATCTTCAAAGAAACTAAGTATGAATGACTCCATTGACACATATTAAGAATTTCCTTTAGAAAACAAAACAGTAAGTTTGATCTTGATTCTGTCTTTGAGAAATTCAGCTTTTTAGATCCCCAGAAATGTCATTCACACAGGACATTAACAATGGAACTGGCAACATGAATTCAGATTTTAGGTTTTAACTCATGTAACCTTAATAAATGACAACACAATATAGAAATTAAGATTTTTTTTTTTAACACGGAGCGCTTGTGAGAGAAATTTTATATAAATGAGAAGACTTTTAAAATACTTTGCATTCACAGAAATTACAGTTAATGCATTTGTGTTTTCAGAAGAATAATTTTTTTCATTGAGTCCATGAAGAACCTACTCTTTTTGACAGTATTTTATATTTATGATTTTAAAAGAAATTTTCTCTATAGGGAAGATAGATTCCATTTTAATGAGTTTGAGAAATTTAGATATAAATGATTTAGGCGTCTGTGTTGATATCTGCAGATAGACACGCCCAGCTGCTTTGCTTCCTGAGCATAAGGGTGAAATCAATAAGAATTCTCAGGATTTGAGATCAGAGACCCTGGATTGATTCCCCCTGCCCACTAAAAGAGGAGGGCTTGTCAAATCTTCTCATTAGGAGCTTTACTGAAGCACATGTTGCTATCAAGAGTAATTTCTGTTTTTAAATTATTTCAGTTCTACACTTTTTCATAATTCACTGCCCAACACTAGTAATGGTACTCAATAAATGAGTTTGAAATAAATTAGTTTTATAGAAATTACCTCAAGTGTTTTGGGGATTGAGAGTTGTCTTTTAACTATTTTCATCAGTAAGTCAGTGTACCAAGAGGCAATCCAAGTGTTTGTTCTGTGGCCATGCTGTGTTCTTGTTGCCCTAGTCATATCTGAATATGTACCTGGACTGTACCTGGAGTTGTGCTTCTAAGCCCGTTTTCCATCTCTGTTGTGGCTCACTGTTCAGATTTCTGGCAGTTTAGGTGTAGATGCGGTGCTCTGTCACACATTTAGATGGTTCGTTGAGAGGTGGGAGAAAACAAATGTAAAGGGCACTGGTAATTTATGTTGGTGATGTTTATTTAATCACGTGTGTGTAGTGGTGCTTATTAAAAATAAAAAAGATCATGTTAGTTCAGAATCATTATTGAACTCCTTAAAATAGTCAACCACAGAGCTTTGATCTTCATAAAAACTTACAGCAGTATACAAGGTAGTATTTAGAGTGTTCTAATCTTGCAGTTTCTTTTAGGCCACATGGCAGCAGTGCTCTGCTGCACACAGTTCTTTTCTCTGGAAGTGATTTAAGATGAAGATAAGTACTTCAAAGCAGAGTTTGCTACTACTTTTCCATGATAGGTGGGTCTTCTGTCAGACATTAACTTTTCAAAATTTTGACTAAGGTATGTTCCTTTGAAAAAGTGTGAACACCCTGACTTTCAGGTAGGTAGTTTTGATAATATCACCTCTAGGGAGTCAGAATCACAGAAAGGCTTGGGTTGGAAGGGATCTTAAAGATCATCTTGCTCCACTTTTCTGTCCTAGGTAGGGACACCATGTAACAAACAATGTGGACAAAATGTACAAAATTAAATAAAGCTACTGAGAGTAGTAAGACTGTAGTAAGTCTGTGATCAAGGGAGAGTGATGGTCTACTACTTTGTGAGAAAGGAAAGCTGTCAACAGATTAAAAGAAAGCATTTAATATTTTTCTTCTGTTTTGCTTCAGTTTTCATTCCACAGGCTGGCTGTGATCAGATGGTTAGTGCAGCCAGAAGCTTTGGTAAAGGTTGAGAACTCAAGAAATAGTACCGAAAGGATGGGGTAAAATATACATGGATTTTTTAACAGCAGCTGGGCAGTTGTGGTGGTGGGTTTTGTTTATTTTGTAGGATACTGCTTATAGGTTTTTCCTAGTTCATTCCAGGCATGACTTGAAGCTTTGTTCTCGGCATTAATTGTAGGGAGAGTTTTGTTTGAGATGTGCTTTGTGAATGGAGAACATTCTGGAGGATGAGGAAAAGATATTAAATGTTTCATGACCAAAAAGAAAGGGGAGGTGAAGGGAGAAAGATACCCTGAAAATGATAGGTTAATTAGCTTAATTTCAGTTGTTGGAAACTTGCTTAACAAATCAAAAGCTTTAAATGAGAAAATAAGGAGAGAAATTAATATTATAATGAATTTGTGCAGAAGAAGCATGAAACCTCCTTCCTAGTAAGTTATGTAGTCTAGGGAGAAGTAGCAGATGTCAGATCTTATCTTAGAATTGTGGACTGCGAAAGGGCCCTCTAAAGATCAACATGAAAAATGACTGGATAAGCAGTGCTTTCTCAGGTGAGGATCTGGGAGTTCTACAGGGTTGCAAATTGATCTGTGTTAGCATTTGACCTTTCAAAACAGGAAATATATGAGGACAGATAAGCAAAAGTACTGTGCACTGGAAATAACTTTTCTATTCCTGCTTTGTGATAGTGAAGCCTCAGCTCCAGTTTAAGCACTTAAAAGCGCAAGGAGGATGTGGAGCAAGAATGAGTTTTCAAACTGTGTAACAGGAAAGGAAAAGGTCTTCAAAGAATGCTTGAAAGGTATTTCCCTTACAGATAGATAGATAAGGAAATACTGTACAAAGCTTGAACCTACTTTGAGATGGAAGTCAAAATGTAATTAATAAAGAGGCCATAGTGTATTGCTGCAAAGGAGTTGTAATAGACCTGATCTTCTTCTGAGAACTTTTTTTCTTACACAGTACATTAGAATCGTGGTATTTTTGGCAGAGGTTCTGCGTGCCAGAATTCAAGCTTTGGTGAGTTCATCTTTGGCAATACTGTGAAAATACTGCTTCGTAGCGAAGTGTTTTAGAGACTTCACAGACTTCAGAGACTCAGTGCTTTGGACTGAAACACCTGCTCAAGTTTCTTTCATTGTGAATGTTTCCATGAAGAAATAAGATGGGGGTCTTTTTTTTTGTTGTTTGGGTTTTTTTTAACATGTGACAGTTGCATTATTTGATAGTTCTAAAGAGTTTGCTGATGTCTTGTTTGTTGCAGATAGCCATGAAATACACTGAGTGCGGTTCCCATGCATTACTCTGTTTCAGCTCTGAGTTCAAATCTCTGTGACACCCCATCTTTTTTCTCTCTGTGCAAGTCTGTGTTGCCCACACACTTCTCTGATATGGACTGACTTCTCTGATATGGAACATATATCTCAACTGTTTGTGGGCAGTTTTGTTAAATCTGAGAGACCATGGGTGCAGTTGAATTCTTTACCTGTTACTTTTGTTACCATGTAGATCAATTGATCTTTAATGTGATTTCAGATCTTCTAATCTTGCTTGTGGCAGAACTCCTGAGACTCTCAGTGAGGGCTGTATAATATCACTTACTATTCCATCACTTGCTTCCCTTTGCTCCTGTCTAGGGCACAAGTGCCCTATGTAAGGTACAGAGCAGATACGGATTCCTTTTGGAGTTATACAAGCACAACGTTATCACACAGATCAGCAAACTTGTAATAACTTCACAGATGTTCACACAAACAGTGCTGTTTGTGATCATGACCCTTCAGATGTCATGAACTGATTGTAGCAGTTCAGCCTTGAACAAAGGTAAATAATATTTAGATGACTGTTGAATAATACGATTTTTCTGCAGGTCCTTTATCTCATACACATAATATGAATGGTCAGTTTGTCTGGGCAAAGTAACATGAGAAAAATCTGTGAGGCTAGTGTGTCTGAATCTTGGAGTTAATTTTTTTGCTTCTTTCTGTGCTTGTACTACAACATATCCACAAGATAATTACATACAAAATCAGATCTAAGAAATCTCACTTCAAAATAATTAATTTGCATTTATTTTGCTAAACAAATTCTGACTGCATTTTTAATATTACAGTTAAAATGTTTGCCACTGCATATTAGCATATACTAATGAAGCCATGTCAGTAATATTACTTACCAGATGGTTTATCAGTTGAAGTCGGAATACTAGTAACTGCAGGCATGGTTGGTAAGGTAGGTGGCAGAACCTTTAAGTTCTGATCACTCTGAATCTCATTAGTAGATATCTGGTTATTAATGCGATTGTAAGTCGGAGGCTGGTACACTTTATGCGGTGGTTGTGGAGTTTGTGGCAGTGGCTTTATGGATGGCATTCTTTGACAGTGTTCTTCCAGCTGGGCAATTATCATTGACTGATTATTGGCAATTGACATCAAATGTTGGTACTTGTGCTCTAAGTCTTTGTATTTGTTTGCAAGCTGCAACATATCTGCAGTTTGGTTCAAAATCTTATTTTCAAGTTGAGAAAGTTCTAAGGCGTTATCACGTTTTCGGATGATTTCATGTAGTAGCTGCATATAGAGTTGTGTGACTCGAGAATTCATGTTTCTGCTCTCTTTTCTTAAGAGTTTAACTTCATTAACAATTCCACCGTCTACCTCTACCAGTTGCTGGAGAGTTTCTATTTGTCTCTTTTGTTTAAGAAGTTCATTGTTAAGTAACTGCAATTCTTGTTTATTTACCCTGTTTTCAAGTAGAACTTCAGGCTCCTTAGAATTAACACAAATGGCACCTGTCACTCTCTGCTGAGGTACGATAAAGGTGTAAGTGCATTTGTCCTGCATGTCACTGGAACGCTTATATCTGTTCATGTAAATGAATTCTTGATCTGTTTCCTTGTCATTGCCTTCAAGTTCCTGTGCTTTACTTGTAGTAACTCCCACAACAGTTATTAGCATTAAACAGATGAATCTTGTTGTCATCATGATCCTCTAGTTCTGGTCAAATATTCTTCTGCAAAGAACTTGTTAAAATCTGTTTTAAAATAAATTTAATAGTAAATAACAAATAGGACATCAATGTGGATTTACAAGTGATAATCTCTTCTAAAACAGTACCTAGTAACTGTGTATACAAATGAGGTCTTTTTCTTGTCCAGCCTGAATTTACATTGGTTAAAGTGGACATCATAGGGAATAGTTGTATCATTCTGTGCTCAAAACTGCAGTTACTAGTTGCTAGTTCATCTAAAGCCTGCCAAGGATCATAAGAAACTAAGCAATAAATACAAGGATTTGAACTGGCCTTTCTTCCAGGCAGGTACCACTAAAGTTTCCAAGACTGGTGTTCTCATTTACATATGAATTATATTTTCAATTTCTTACAGTTACAAATAATAGCCTTTAAATGTAAACAGAATGTAAGTTAATATGTGTATTAATGCTGATAAAAGTTATAAAAATACCAAATATCTCATTTGCAGTATTTTATAACTGCATGTATATTGCAAGAGATACAGCTTAGATGAAGTGTAACAATTTTACTTTATTCAGCAGTATTGAAAGTCCATGGCTTAAAAAAAAAAAAAAAAAACAAAAAAAGAAAAACTTTACATTAGTCCTTAATAATTACAAATTTAAAACTCTGCTACCCCAATATCATAGGCAGTAAAATCTGTTATTTTTCCAGACTAGTGGAATTTACAACTGAAAGAGTTATTGTGACTCTCAGTGGAGATACTGTCTTTACGCTCAGTCTGGTCATCTCACTTCACAGACCCTTCTTGGAAGGGGAAGAATATCTGCATGTGTGCCTGGTTAACAGAGATGGTGCACAGCAATCCAAATCAGATGGAAATATCATCTGGCACAGTGTCACCCTTTTGGTGACATTACCTGAACTTAGTTCTCCATGCAGATTCATATTCAAGGTGGAAAGCTGAGGCCTTCACAATCTCTTAAAAAATAAGTCAATCCCAGAACTTTATAGGCACCAGTAGACTTGGAAACATGGCTTAGCATTGTTACTGCTGCCAGGAACACGCCTGTTACATACCGCTCTCTTACCAGCTACTTGGACAGCACTTCAATGTCATATATTTCTAAAAGCTTTTTATTGTTGAATTTTATTAATCATGTATATAGAACCTTGTTTTCGTAAAATAAATGAGACAAAAATTTAATATGGAGCTTTTTCAGTGTATAAAACCTGTTTGACACTTTTTAAAACCAAGGTGGTGTTACCATCATGTTTTTCTTTGCCTGTAAAACATTTCACATGGAGTAATCATTCAGTATTTAAATATCTGTCACCTAACTGCTTGGTCATTTTTAGTACAAGGAAATTTTTTAAATTACATGAAATGGTGATAGTGACAGCTGTGAGAAACTGGAGTGACTCCAGCTGAGCACAACCAGCATGGATAGCATGGAGAGCTGGAGGCTGGCAGACATGATGTATGAAGAGTAGCAGAAGAGTGAGGTCTCTGCAGCCTCCAGAAGAGAAGGTGAAGGAGATGTCTTATTGCTGTCTTCAACCACTTAATGGGTGTTTGTAGAGAAGCAGGATTTTTTTTTTCAAAGTGTAGAGTGAAAGTATATGGTGGATACAAATTACCTCAGGAAAAAAATGGGTTTTATTAAAAAAAGAATTTTACCGTGAGGATGTCTGAGGACTGAAGCAGTTGTCACCCAAAGAGGTGGTAGAATCTCCACTTCTGGAAATCCATGAAGTTGTGACTTGGGCAAGGCTCTGAGCAGTCTGATCTGATGTTGAAACTTGCCTTGCTTTGTAAGATGAAGATGAGGTCCTATCCAGTCTAAACTGTTCTGTGATTCTAGGCAGCTACTGACTTTTAAGAGATTTGGGTTTTTTTAAGTTTCAAGATTATGATGGATATGCATCCTTAGTTATTCCTACTGAGAAGAGTACTGAGTCGTCATTCACGTTCTTCTGTTTTTGTGAAATAAACCATACATATTTCTCTAAAAGATTGAAACAAGGACTTGATCTTTCTTAAAATTTTTTGATGTAGACTTTTGCCTCAGTTTCTTAGTTGGAATAAACCCTTTTTCACTGCAAATAGAAAGGAATGGTGCTTTACAGAACTTCTCAACAACCTTGAAAACATGTTAGATGAAAATTTTGAGTTTGACGTGGTTTCTGTAAGCAAAGGAATGCCAATTGGAGTCCTGGAAAGTAGGGAACATAAATTCACCCCAGGCAGCTTTAACTTGCATAATCAGCATTTACACAGCAGGTCACACTTAGAAAATCTGGCAGTTTTCCAGGCCTCATGTTTCTGTACAGATGACTGGTTTTGCAAATGTCTCTTGCATATAGGTATAAAATGGCTTTATTTCACTGCTGGAATTGTAATATCCTTTTTTCCCCTTCTCTAAACCTGCTATTAGTGTGACCACTGAAAAGAAACTGATTTTTTCCTCAGCATTCACTTCTGTCTTTATTACAGCACCTCATGTCTTTAACTGAGCATGGGCTTTGGGATGCACATTCTTTTCTGGCCAAAGAAATACAGAGCATCATATAACAGACTTTTCCCCATTTTTTTAAGAACTGCGTAGGAAAATGATGGAACAGAGTTCATCAGTCTCATCTTAACATATCATCTTAACAGTTATCTAGTCCCACCGCCTGATGTCAGAGCTGATGTGGGGCACTGACCCCCCTCTCTAGGAAGCCTGTTCTAGGGTTTGATCACCGGTTGCAGGAGGCAAGCCACAGTGGATGACATCAGCACGACTGCACTGTGCTGAAAGTCTTCTCTGTCACGATCTTGCCTGCATGTCACCTTTTCTAAGATATTCTTTCTATATGAAAAAAACAGTGGAAGGACAAGGACACTCGTAGGAGAATGCCCCAGTACAAACAGAAACAACCATCAGATGTCCTTCCTGCAGTCTCTTTATTATGATATTCTTAAGTCTTTTATTTTCTACTTGTTCGTTTAAAAAAAAGTGTTTAGAATGAGGCCTATTTGTTGCATATTGTGAAGGATCACATAAATAAAGGACATTTCTTCCTTTCTGAAGTTGGATTAAAATGGAAGTTCGTAACCAACATGCTTGTTTGAACAACTCTCAATGATTAATCTTTCAGGGAGAAAAAAGCTTGCTGGAGTCAAGGAAGTGAGGAGAGAAGCCAGTGAAACAATTTTAAGGAAAGATTTCATTCTTTTTAATATCTTCCTCTTTTTGAGTAGCAAAACATCAGATTCTTATAATGTTAGGACTCCTTCCCATGTAAGAGGAAGATCGTATCTTATGTCTAGGACATCAGCTTTCAGTTTTGCTGTGTTGTACTTATGCCCAGTAATTGATACTCTTTGTACCTGACTAGTGCCATTGCTGGTCATTCAGTTCTTCTGGTTTCTCTGACTTATCCCCCGCTTCCTCTCTCCCTCTGTCAGTAGCTCTTCTTCAATGGACTGGTAGGGAACTATATTCCTAGGGCCATATTTGTCCCCCGTGCAAAACTCCACTGAGGCAGCTGTACACTTTTAAACCTAAAGCATGCATGCAGGTTTGCAACAAATTTTTTTAATTACTGGAAATACAGTCCCTTATCCTCATGTGTACTGACAGAACATTAACACACAAGCATACAAACAAAAACCAGGTGAAAGAGGCACAGTTACAAAGAAAGATGTTATACTTCAATTAAACATCAAATGGAACTCCTAATCAGAAGAAGTATGGAAGTTTGAAGTAATTTCATGTCTAGATTCTGGCTGTCCAAGACTTGTGTACTCATAAAAGCGCTTTTCATGAGAATTGAGTTGGGACAAACTTGCCCGGTGCAGATGCACCAAACCCCAGTTTTGTGTCTGTTTACCCTACTTGACAGTATATTTTACTTTTTATGCAGGCAAAATAATTTTTTTTTTCTGTTTGTCTTTTGCCAGCATAACTGCAATCTGTATGAAAACACCTGGCAGCATTATTGTGTGGCACATAATCACAGCACTTTTATACTCAAGCCAGCACAAGCACTTTGGTTAGAATTTTGGCTCGTATCCCAAATACTGGCCTATCTGTGTATAGAACTGGAAGTAGTTAATAAGAAGTTTTTTGATTTGCTGACTTGGTGCTTACCCAACTGAGGATGTTTCCATGATCTGATGAAAAAAGAGGAAATAAACTTTCTGAAAGGGATATCAGGTATTTCAGCATTTGATTGTTTTTTCCTGCCCTTTAAGGGGAAAAAGTAAATAAAATCTTATTTTGGCCTTGCTTTGGAAGATTTTCCTGTCCTGTACTCTGTCTTGCTTATATGGGACTTTTGATTAGTCAAAATGATTGTTACAAATATCTTAGCATTTTTGTTACGTTTCAACAAGATTTGAGTATTTTAAAATCTAAAATTATACAGGTTGCACAACCTATTTTTAAATTACTATCATGATCCTGAAATACTAAAGGTAAAAATATTTCTACATGGAACAATATTAGTCTGGCAAACGTTCACTTTTATTTTTTAACCAGGTTGCCTTAAAAGGAAGCATTAAAAGTAGCAGTGTCAGCATGATGGCCTTTTTGGTTTGCAGCTACAAAATACATGTCATTGTGGATATTCCAAACTGTATACCTTTTTTCATTAGTTGTTGATTCTGATGCCATGCTTCAGAGGATCTCATTTTTACAAAAGAGACTGGTTAATTGTCTCTTTCACTTTACCTGTGGGATTTTTGAGTACAACTGAAGGACTGTCTCTATCAGATGAAAAACAGGACTTGTAATAACATGTAGTCATAGAATCATTAAGCTTATCTAAAAATGCTACCAGTAGCATTTCAATGCCGTGGCTGTTTTTTGTTGGATGAAATTTGTTCATAAAATAGACACTTGCATTATTACTCTAGAAAAAAATGCGTTTATGAAAGCCTGAGTATATATTGTCAACACTCGCATCTCTATCTCAAGTGGTTTTGCAATGCTGAGTCTTTCAGCCATTGAGAGATTGACATTTTGTGTCTAGGAGCTTGTACTATGTCCTTTTTACAACTGTGCTTTTCCATGTCCTGCAAAAAGTAGAGCTGAAGCAGCAGGAAGACTGCTGGGTGGTGGCTGAGCACTGAACTTTGTTATGTCTTACTTTGGATTACAAATCAGTTCAAGGAGGAAGTGTTTTGATATTTAAGAAGACGTCATCTGTACTATAGCATTTTAGAGAAATACAAAAGCAAAATAATGACCTGTGTGAATCTTGTGTGGAAAACCTTTCATAAAACAAAAGTGTAAAATATTGGCTTGGATTTTGTACCGCAATAGAAGTTTTGTATCTTAAATTGCATTATGTTATTCCTACATATAAGGAACATAATAGATCTCAGTAGGTAAAAGCAGTAGAATTGCTTGTTGCTGCTGCTCTTGTTTTTCTGTAGATAGTAAACTGCTACAAAGCCAGAGAGCCATAAGTGTGACAGCATGATGCTGATTCATGGAAAGGCAGCTTTTGAACACGTGGGATGTGACACCATCTCTACCCTTCGGGGCTGTTTTACAGAGAAAGCAATTTTCTGTGCTAAAACTGCGATGTTACACAAGCATTTCTGGGGACTTCAGTAGCTATTTGGATTGCAGTATAGTTGACTTTAATGCAAAGATAAGCAAAACCACTACCAGTTTGGTTTTGAGGAGCTGATCCTCAGCTGATCCATCAGAACCTGGTATACGATAAAGACAGCAGCAACTCTCACTTTAACAAGTTAGGATAGGTTTCTAATGGCTTGTATGTCACAGCTGAGGAACTAAGGATAATTACTGTAAACAAAGTCAGGGAGTAGGTTTCCTATGTGACTTCTTACACTTAAGCAGGAGTGCTCAGTAAGCTGTCAAATAAAATAGAATCCTCCATTTAAGTAGTTGTATCTTTGGGATAACAACTGTTGGTTTTACAACAATCACTGTCACTCAGCCCTCAGCCTCCATAAAAAGGCTCCCAGAGTATTAAATCCCTTAGAAAAGTTAAGTTCAGAATTTGGGGGATTATTTTTTTATTATTCTATTTGTTTGTATAGGGTTTTATTTATGTGTCTTTTTCTTGTAATAGGTGATTTTCATTTCATTTAAGAGTGGATAGGCAAGGTCCACCACTCAGCATTTGTTCCCATCTCTCCAAATTGCTCTAACTCAGGAAGAGCTCATAGTCTAGAGGCTGGGTCGTTAAGTGTGCACAGGTCCAATGTGCCAGTATTGAATGCACAGCAGTTAAACTGACAATATCAAAGCCTTTTAGAAATACACAGATAAATGTATTCATTTATAAGAAGGATGACACACACACACTTTTGCACTACATTTGTGTTTTCTGATATCGTTGTTTTGACTACGAATTAAAAAGCAGCAGTGATACCCTACACACAGATGAGTTCATTTCAGCTACACTAAATGACTCCGTTAAAAAATTCAGCTCCGGGGGTTAATCAGCTGTTTTGTGCTGGTCAGATTTAGTTTAACAAGACTACCAGTACTCGGATGGTCTGGCTTTTCCTTCATACATCTGATATGCCATCTTTTGTGCAAAGTCCTCAAGCACGTACACATGTAAAGGAAGGCACAGTCTTAGCTATTGCAGCGTTTATCCTCTAAAAGATAAACTGCTGTATGTGGTTGTGAATTCACACATAGTTTGACAATTGTGCATTCTAAAGAAGAAACATGAAAAGCTAGCAACAAATCTTCAGTGTTTAATACTTTTGTCTTTGATGTTAAAAGGGTTTTTTAGATTAGTGCAGCTTTACATTTTTATTGCATTATAAGAGCAAATGAAGCAAGGGTGTTGAAAATGTAAAATCCTACTACAAAAAGATCAGTTTGGTTTTGGTTTTTGTTAACAAACATTAGTTTTTTGCTTCTGCAGAATCCTTTGGTAGTCAGTGTTTGTGGACTTACAGTTAGCTGGCATGTTCCAGGCACCAGGCCAGTAATATGATCTGGATTTCACAACACCATTGTGATAAGACAGACAAGCATGAATTCTCTGCATCTGCTTGCTTTCTTACTCCCTGCCGCTTTTCTCAGAGCTCATGTTCTGTTTTTACTCCTTTTCTCAAACATTTTCTTGCGTGGAATTATATTAATCCATCCCCTCAATTTTTACCTCTCAAAGGTTATCTTCATATTTGATGCAATTTATTAATTTTTGCTCTTTTCTAAGGAGAGGGACTTCCCCTGGTACAGGGTTTCCTTTAGAATTAACTCATGTAGTTTGATTTTTAGATGAAGAGTACTGCTGTGAAAAACCTGGATACTGTTTTCTTTTTGCTTTTGTAAAAGGAAAGAGCAATTCACAGTGAAAACACAGCACAGTAATATGTATGCCACATGTATGGGGAAAAGCCTTAAAGTTTTGTTTGAAGTTTTAAAGTAAATACAGGGAAGGGCTGACACATAGTAGCATGCAGTTTTAGTTATGAAAACATGATGTAAAACTAAATTGAAAAATTTAACTCCAAACTTACGGAGGGAATGACTTCTGGGACTTTGCCACTAGTTAGTTGCTTCCACACTGACATTAACCGATAAAGTGCTTTAAGATACTCTCATATTATAATGCAGTCACTACTCAGCTCTTCTGTTCACTTAAAACTGGTGATATTTTGGTTCAAGCACCAGTTCAGCTGGTGCTTAAAAGGAAATACTTTTCTCACTGAGGGGAATGGATGACTAAAGCAACACTTCAGAATGAGAGTGTCTTAATGACCTCTTGGAGAACTTTTGTTTTGAAATACTATCAAGTGCTGCAAGAAACTGCAGAACGTTATGGATCTTTTGCTGCCATGTAACTTTTTTCAAATTTTTGCAAAAGCTTCTTTTTACAAGAAGTACAGATTTTCTTCTGGATTACCAAGAATTTTTGTCGTCCTACTTGTGAATTGTTCTTTGTGCTTTACTAAAGTTCTGTCATAGATGTGGAATGTAATTACTGAAAGAGAGCACTGCTTGTATTGTTGCTTCCCTTAACAGCGGCCTCACCTTATTTTCTCTTAATCCAATCACTACCAGAAAGTGCTCATACTGTGTGCGCTTATATATGTGCATGAACATTGTCCATAACAGCTCTTAAAAAGATTCGCGTTTTAATAAATGACTCATTTTGCCCGTGAAAAATAGCAGTTAGATCATATAATAACTATTTAATGCTTACACAAATGTCCTCATAAAACTCTTTAATTTTTTCAAAATATTTCAAATACTCATTTTATAGAATCTGTGAAAGTACCAGGAATTTTAATATCTCCCTGATCAGACATGAGTATAAAAAAAGACTGAATGGAGATTTCCTTTTTTTTTTTTTTTTCATACAGATAGTCCTTTAGAAAATAGTATCTCCTAGAGAAGTTCTCGAAAGGCATATGCATTTACAGCAAGTTTAAGGAAGTGTGAAGACCAGAGTTACACACAGAAATAAGTAAGATTTTTTAAAAATAAAATAATATTCCTGAAAATAATATCAAGAAGGCTTTCATTGCCTGGCATGTAATGTCTCAGCTCTCTTTACAACTCTATTTTAATACGTGACGGATTTTTTTGTTTGGCTCGGGGGTATTTTTTTGTTTTTTAAAGGCGCAGAGCAGGCTTGCTGCTCCGATGGAGCGGTGCTGACTCTGCCAGGCCGTTCACTGCCAGCTTCGTACGCCGGGCACTGCCCGGAGCCGCGCCCATCCTTACCCAGCCGCCTCGGGCCTCTCCCTCCGGCCCCGGGATATCGCCTCGGTGACCCGCGGTCCGTGCTGTGGGGCCGGACGAGACGTACCTGGGGGAAGCGGCGCAGTTCCTCTCTTTTTCTCTGTTATCCTTGCTCAGGACCGTTCTGGGCTCAGCCGCCCAGGCTGAGCACCGCGTCCGAACCGGGACCTTGCCGCGGGGCGCTCGGCGCTCCCGCCCGTCCCCTCACGCGGCCCGCAGCCTCATTTGAACCCCAGCTCTTTGTGGCGGCTTGTCCTGGCCGGGGAAGGGGGCGAGAAGGCAAAGCTGCGGCGACCTGCCCGGCGCTGGTTGGACGGGCGAGCTGCCTCCGCCCCTGGGCCGCCGCAACAGCGGCGCTGCCGGGAGGGGCTTCAAGCCTCGGCCCCGCCGGCTGAGCCCCCCCCGCCCCGGAGCGGGACCCGGGCGCGGGGGTAGGCTGAGTGTCAGCCGGAAGGCAGAGGTAATGCCCGGGGGTCAGGCGGAATTCGGGAGACCGCGGAGAACGGTGGTCCAGTCGGATGGAGTGACGGTGTGGAACTACTCCGGACTCGGCCCCGAAATGCCAGGGAGGGGGTGAACTTCCTGCCGGACGGTCCCGTTACGGTGCACTCGGGGAGCGGAGCTGGATGTGCCTCATTCCCGACTCCCGGGCAGCGACACCCAGGGGAGCGCACGGGGCTCCTCAGCACTTCCCAGGTCGTGTCTGTCAGGCAACAGCTCGATCCCAAAAATAAAGGAAGATAAAATTGTCCGAATTCAAGCAAGCTCTTGAAACAATCTAATGCGTATTGAGAACTCGTAATTTGGCTGAACCCCAGAGCATTTTGTAATGTTTCTTCCCACTCATCGTGGTAATCTAAACACTGTTTCTCGTTTGATTACTGTGACTTCTTACTATTTTCCTAGAACTTTTTTAAAAGTTTGCTGTTACAGAACTTTGCATGTGTAGAATGTTATTAGTTATTAGCTATCACCTCTGGATTTAAAAAAGGTTTGTCAAATGAATTAATGTATTTAAGATGTATTTACAACTTGCTAGGAATTTTACAAGGAAATTACCAAAGTTAAAAGTGAAAGTTCCCAATATAAAAATGTACATTTTTATTACAGTTTAGCAAACCAAATGGTTATTTCAGTCATTGTATATCATAGCCATCTTTAGAAAGCTACACCATATTGAAGTAATGGGTTTGTTTGTAATTTATCTGTCAGTTTTAAAGATGTTTGGGTTTTGAAGAAATGGAGGAAACTAACATGAGAACACTGAGTAACTAAGGGACAAATAAAGAGGTTTAAAGATACTGGATTAAACCAAACTATTTCTGTTGAAGTTAAAAAATAAGTAGTTGCTATTCTAATAATAAATTATTTCCGTCATAAATGTGGATGCCAGAAAAAAAAACACATCTAAATATATTGCACTAGCAGTTCAGTACATCTTGGGCTTTTTAAGTTCCTTGTACCTTTACTGTATGGCCTGGGATTCCTTCAGGGAATATTAGCACCTCTAATTATTTACTGGCTTTATGTTACTGTTATCTACTATTTTAACTCAAAGCTTATTAATTTCTGTTTCTAAAGAGGAGGACGCAGGGATTGGAGTGACCATTTCAGTGCTATTTAGTAGCACAATCTGGATGCCTGGTATTAAAGTCATCCAAAGCTTTTCCAATGCACCAGTTTTATACTGAAAATTGAACCCAAAAGTGATAATTCTATTAATTTTTGACAGATTTATCAGTGGTCCTATTAAACTTTCCTTTCAGCTTCTATGTGATTCATACTCCTTTCTTTCTAAGTTGCCTTTTCAGCCTAAGATACACAGAGCTGCTGAAGGAAGGGTAGTGGCAGCAGGAAGAGCGGAGGGAGTGGTTTGTCATGAGTGTTTGCCAGGATATCAAAGTGGCTGTTTCCTGTGCTGATTGGTTTCTCCAATTCCTAACTCCTTGTAGAGCTGGGTAGGTGATTCCCTGCCTAGATTACTACTTGGCTGAAGTATCTAATTTTCATTTTAAAATTAATATTTTTAGATTCTCTGCTTTTGTAGGAAAATAAGGTTTCTAACTTGCGGTTATGTCCCACAGCAACAAGTTCTTAAAAAACAGGATTTCCTGGGGATGAGGTTGTTTATTTAGGATGATATTTATAAAGCATCCATAATGTCTTTTAAGCTCCTTAACATATAGTTAAGATCCATTGATTTTAGGTCGCTTAAATGGGTGCAGTTATATGCCTAAAACTTTTACCCAATGAAGGAGATTAGAGACTTCTCTTGTGGTGTGTTTTTTAGTCATTGTCAGTAAAGTTCTTTTACAGGTAATTGTGTTATAAATAAAAATATTTGAAAAATCAGAAATAGGCAAACTATTTCTTTGACTGTCCTCTTTGCTGAACAAGAAATGTATTATTACACAGATTAGCCTTCTGATTAAGTGCTGAGTGCATCTGTCTTTTTGAAGCTAAGTAAGCTGTTTCTGTAAGCTTTTGTATGTGGCTCATTCCAAATCACATATCACAAAGCTACCATGTTTCTTTGACCTGTGTCAGTTTTGTCTACAGGGAAAAAGAAAAGTTGTTTCAACTTGATAGATGACAGGGGGCTTTTATTTGGATGTGTGAACGTTTGTAGGATATCTGAATTGTTTGGATAACAATAGGTGTTTGTTCTTTGGGAAGAATTGAAGGAAAAAATGGGTTTTGCTTTTGTGTGGGCATTCTGCCTGGACCAAGTGGGAATGCCTTTTCCTTGGATTTGTAGTACTGTGAAGGGCAGTTTGTTGCTTTTGTTAAAGGTTTTAGGCTGAATGATGTGCTTTGCAAAAAATTTCATAGTTGATTTGTCTTTCATACTGAGAATCTCAGGGATCAGCTTGTATTAAAATCTGTGATTGGAGAATAACATCCTGCCAGTAAGGTACTAACACTCCATTATTTTTGGCTGTGGAAGCTGGTAGTCATCAGCAGGGTGATGCAGTTGTTAGGGAAGGGTTTTGGCTTTGCAAATGAGTGAAAATACTGTAAAACAGCTGGTCTTAGAAATTAACTTTGGGTCGGTGATCAGAAGCTTAAGGTAAACAAAAGAGATAAGAATGTGCCAATCTTGGAAAGGTAAACTTTGCGAAATCAAACAAATTGGTTTTTCAGACAAGGTGCAGTTCAATTGCCACAATATCCTTCAAAACTAAAAATTAAAAAAGAAAAAAGTGTTTCTGTAAGAATAGCAGAAAAAGTGAACAGACAAATTCAGAGAAGAAATATTGTAAAGAAAAATTACCACCCAGACTTAAATCTAAAAGTGTTTATATAAGATCTATCTCAGGAAGTCCCTTAACCACCACTTGCTGCTGACAGGAAGCTACATCTGGAAAACAGCTATTGTACCTTTTCCTTTTTCCTATATTCTTTTTTGATGCATTTTCTGCTTTCTAACACTGGATAGCATATGTTTAAAAATGTTCAAATGCAACCTTCCTAAAGTATTTAGTCTTCTGTAATATATTTTTCCTGAGTTTTGGGAAAAGTATTAGGGAATAGCTGTATTTTGGAGAAAAATTGGAAAAAAAATGGCAATACTTTCAAGAAAATCTGATTCCTTTAGAGGGAAAGCTTTCTAGAGAGCTCCAGACAACTTCAGATTTTTTTAGCCTGTTGCAATGAATAAGAAAATTATTTGCACCAGTCAGAAGTGATTAGGGGTACAACTTCCTGAGCATCATTTCAGCTAAATTAATGGTAGCATTTTCTTTCATGCACTGATATCTTAGTTTGAAAGTTGCTTGGTTTTTGCTGCACTTACTGATCTGTTTTTCTATATTAGGCTTCATTGCTGCAGTGATAAAGGTGGGATGATTAATTCCAGTGATCCATTAGGGTGAGACTATTCAGGAAAGACCATGGTGTCAACAACATCAAATTTTAATTTTGTTAGTTGATATTGCTGAGGCTGACTGAGCCAAAATAAGGTAGTCTCTTGAGCTCTACATTTTTATAAGGTAAATTTTGCTTATATCACATGATAAAAGAGATTGTGTGAAGTACTTGCTTCATTCACAGTTAAAATCAGCGTCCGTTGTCTGCTTGTACACGCAGAACCTTACTGCTTAGCAGTTTAGTCTGTCTAACTGCTGTACACCAAACTCCCCTACAATAATAGATGTGTAGATATAGGCTAGCACATTTATCACAGTTATCATAGAATAATAGAGTTGTGGCTGGAACAGACCCCTGGAGATCATCTGGTCCAGCCTTCTGTGGAAAGCAGGGCCAGTCAAGCCAAATCTTGGAATATTTCCAGCAAGGGAAGTTGCTATCCTCTACCAGGGAACCTATTCTAATATTTAATTGTACTCACAGAAGAGATTTTTTACTTATATTCAGACAGAAATGTCTACCATTGCCTCTTGTCCTGTTGCTGAGTATCACTCTGAGGAGAGTATTTCCACCTTCCCTGTCACTACGTTGTAGGTACTGAAAGAATGGTCAGGTCCCATTCCTGCGCCTTCACTTGTCTAAGCTGAATAAATCCAATTCCTTTAATGTTTTTTCCTGTGACAAATTTTCCAACCCTGTGATCACCTTGATGCCATCCGTGGGAACATCTCATAACTGTGTAATGTCTCTCTTGAGACATTTTCTGTGAGACATGTTTCTGTGTGTTACCAATCCCATGGTGTTGCCTTTGCAAATGTTTGTCTTCAGTTGTTTTTAGAGTACTCCAAGTCCTACCAAGGTTAACCAGTATATACATTTGGTTTTGTAGAAAATTTTTCCAGCCCTTACTCCATGGAAAATATCCAGTCTTCTTGAAAACAGCGATACCACAAAACTGTTGGCTTTTCTGCCTATGAGCTCATGTCCTAACAATGGTGTCTTTGGTTTTACAAACTGCTGACTGTAGTAATTTGGACTTTCTACCATGTAGTTAATTGATAAGTTTCTTTCCGTCTGTCCTCTACTTTATTTAGTATGGTACAACTACACTACTGTATGTGGAAAATGCTCTCATAAATATAGCTGACTACAAATTGGAAACATACCTTCGTCTCTTCTGGCTCTTCTATCAAACCAGTGTCATTATTCAATTTTTGAGGAGGAAAAAATGGAAAATAATTACTTTCTGTGGTTTCCCTTCTGTTAAGTGTGCCAGTTACTGCATGTCTTGCAGACACTGCTTCCTGTCCTGGAGCAGTGCTCTGTGCCCAGGCATCCATGTAACACGGCAGCACATGTGCATTCAGGGCCTGTGAATATCCATAGAAGTGTATGTGATTGTAAATAGGAACTAAATTGTCTGAGACTGTAAGTAAAAATTAAATTGTTCATTAAAACATTTAACTTTTTCCCCCCTCCTCTTACAGCATGTGTTTGTGGTTTTCACAGTAACAGGATAATTTACCAAACAACTGTGGTAGTTTCTTACAGTATTTGATCAAAATGCTACTTAAGAATAACAAATTGAAGTCCCCAGGCTAATCTGAAATACTTCCCCATCAGCTTATTATTCTTTGTTGCAAAGTAGTGAATATCTGACTGACAAAAATACCCTACAGCAGCTGTTTCCTAACTTACTTGCATTTGCAGAACACTTAGCAGAGCACTGTGCACTAAAGTATATGTCAAGTATACAGTAGTGGTATGGTTTAACCACCTACTTTTGGGTTTGTTAGCCCTACTATTTTACGGATTGTTTTATATCCATTAGAAAAAAACAAGTTTAAAAAAAATAAAATGGAAAAAAGACACGATTAACAATGATGCAAGTTTTCAGTCTTTATCTGCGCAGTTTTTTTATGATCAGTTTTGCAACACTGTGTATTTGTGAGAAAATTTTTGGTGGTGAAAGTTTTGGATTACACCTTTTGCCTGCAAATTGTCATAAACCCCCAAAGAGATTTGAAATTCTGAATTGTTAGGAATAGATGGTGCTGCTCCTTCTACAGGCTGTACATTGTTATAGTATTTCTGTGGGGAATTTAACCTCCAGTTTTGTTAAGTCTTCCTGGTCATATTTATTTTAATGAGGTCTTTCTGACGGGGAAATGCTTACACTCTCTTTCTCTTTCAACTTTTGGAAAATAGATGATGACAATAACTTGCCCTGGTCAAAGAAATCTGTGAGGGAACAGAAAACTTGAGCCCAGGTTTTCTAACTTCCAGGCAGATGCCTTAAAAAACAGATTTCCTGTTGTTTCTGTTACTGCAGCTTTCCTCATTGGTATTTTCCTTTGTACATGTGATTTACTGGATGGAAAATACTTTGTCTTTCATAGGATATTATGTCAGTCTTTCTTAATGAGGAACAAATTACACACGGTAGCTGTTCACGAACAATTTAAAGCTTATATGCTCCAGCTGAGGTTCATCAGAACTGGGTGTGAAGCTGGGTAACCACTGATTTCAGAAGGCTTGGGAGTATTTTTCTTAAGACCTTGTTGTTAGTACCCAACAACTCCCCAAGGTGTGCTTATTTATTATCTGCCTCAGCGCTACTTTCTCTTTCACGGAAGCCTTGAGTATTGACTAAAGAAAATAATAGGAGAAACTTAACTGTGAATCAAGACACAATTGTACAGACTTTGGTTTGCATCCTGCTGAACACTGCAGTTCTCCATAAATAATTCTTTCAATAAAATTTAGCCTTGGAAGTTGTTTTCTGGTGGATGGAGCACTCAAAATGCATTATCTGGGTGGCATTGACTGTTACATTTCAAGGTCACTTTTTGTTGTGCTAATGTTTCCCTGTCTTTAAAGTGTTAGTAATATTATTGCTTTGTTCGAGCTCTCCAGTAAAAATTTAAGAGCTTGGTATTACTGGTTTGGAGGTTTTCTTGCCAATTTAAAAATCATTGGTCCCCTCTACATACAGTGATTTTCACTGATAGATTTAGTTCTGGATTATTTGACTGTGCTTTTTCTTAGTCCCTGTAATTATTTCCATGATACCATAAACTAATGAAGCACAATGTTGTCTGCATACAATACCCAGCTGCAAAATTAGTTCTGGTAACAGTGGAGAAAAGTGAATATCACTGGAAAATGATACTTGCCTGTGGAAGAAGCTGCCCATGAGCTCACCCTCTGGAAAATATCCTCATGGCTCCACAGCTTAGAGAGCTTTTTTCAGTGCACAGTAGCACAAATGTGAGCCAAAGTTTGAAAAGCTAGTGCTGTGTGTTTGCTTTGGCATGGGGCAGCCCTGAGCCTTTCGTTTGAGAAACGGGTCTTGAAGTCTTTTGCTGAAGGGTATGATTTTGTCATTCCTTGGTACGAAGATGATTCTCATCTGTTCCTATTATCACATCATGTATGTAGAAGCGTTCAAAATGTCACTGCCCAGATACAGGCTTGTAACACTGAGAAAAAAAAAAAATCAAAGAATCATCCTTCTTGCTTTAAAAGAAGAGACCGAGAGGAACAACCTTAGAAAGGTGTGCTTGGTGTGTAATTACAAAGAGTATGAGAGTATGTTTTCTTACATTCCAGCGTATTACATTCAGTTTAATTTTTTCGACATCTATCAGTTTGGTATTTTTCTTCCTGCCCCTCACTACCTACCAAAAGCCCATTTCCTTACACTTTTATTTGGAATTTATAGGAACTAGGCTAACACTCTTTCGTCCTTTTTGTTGCTTGTGTATCTCCTTGGTCCTCGTATGTGTATTGTCCTAGAAAATAGACTGTTTGTCCTGAAGAAATGCTTACAACCACTGCTGCAGAGTGAGAGGGAGTTTATACCCTTGATATCAACGGGAATAGCTGCAGACTTGCTCAAGGTAGCTGAGCAGTGGCCTTGACCCAGCTGCAATAAGGCATATTGCAGTATGGAGGCTGTGAGCAAATAGAATTTTTACAGCTGTAACTCTGACTACATTTTGCTCTGCCACTGGACAAGAGGGAACAGTGAAGAGCTGCTGTATGGGATCTCAGTCTAGGTGGGATCTCCAAGCCGTGGAGAAATCTTGGTGACTCCAGATTTACTCAACACTGGACTGCTACAGAACCACTGCAAAACCCTCATTCTGCTGTGTGAGGTGTCTGGCCCACGCTGGCAGTGTGCAGGGGTTAGGAACTCTCGAGCGTGTGGGATGATGGCTGAAGCAGTTCCCAGTGTGGCTGAACCATTTGTAATGGGTAAGTTCAGAAAAGCTGAAAATAGGAATTTGGGTTGTTTTTTCCCCTCTAAAATCTACGTAGGACTGAGATGTGGAAAGAAGGCACATGTAAGCAGAACCAAGGTGCTGTTTGTGTTCCTCTAGTATGATGTGTGAAATCTGAGATGTAATAAACTAGTATGTGTACCCATAACCTTCACAAGAGTGAGAAAGGACAAAGGAACAGCAGGTATTGCTGCTCTTGACAGACCTGCAGGAAATTGTCTTCTAATCAGATAAAGTTGGTTTTTTCTTCTTTTTATCTCTCTGCTTTTTTATATACTTTGTTAATCCAGGAAAGCAAACTCTAGTTACTCCTTCTTCCTTTAAACTCACTCATTCTTTGGCTTGGGATATTATTGTGGTTGAGAAAAGTTGAAGCATATCAACATATTTAATCCATGGGTCCAGAACTACAAATGATTATTATAGATTACAAAAATGGAGGGGAGTTGTTTTCTTTCGTTAAGAAAATACAGCAAATAAAACAGCTATTGAAAACATACATAACTTTTGATGATACATCATTCCATCTTTCTGGAGATAGAAATATGTGGAGATGGAAATGAAGGCAAGTTCAGAATGGTTTTTAGAACGTGCTTTTTGGGAGAACACAACATATATCGTAGGTTGTCCTTAAGCTAAAACCATTAAGATAGTCTGAGTCATATGAACCTCTCCTTTATAAACCGTACACAAATCTGTGAGATATATTACTTCTTCAAAAGAGCATTTTTAATACGGGAAGAAAATTTTTGAAGGCTGATCTGTTTTAATGCAGGAAGTTAAACTGAACTAAAACTTGACCAGATTTCTAAGCATCTTTTTACTTTGTTTTAACTCCAGCATGACTAGAAATTCCAAGTGTTTATATGTTCCTCCGTTGTTAATCCAACTGTAGTCCACTTATTTATGAGGACTAAATGTCCCTGTTGGTTTTGATGGGGTTATCAAATTACCTTCGGTCACTGCAGCACTCTCTTATCTATCGTGTCAGTGGGTATGACGGGCGTATGGTTCTTTCATAGTTCAAATTCACAGATTGCTGGGGGCTTGAGAGGCAGTTTAGTCATGGCCCTATGGTTTCCAAGCAAGGCATTTAATGGTTCATAACAAACTGAGTTTGTTCTGGCTTGTTGCT
Source organism: Oxyruncus cristatus (assembly GCA_013399855.1). Taxonomy (NCBI): domain Eukaryota; kingdom Metazoa; phylum Chordata; class Aves; order Passeriformes; family Cotingidae; genus Oxyruncus; species Oxyruncus cristatus. The sequence continues at coordinate 114,263 of VXAY01005799.1, read as the reverse complement.
GCCTCTTTTTCTGTTTCTTCATTTTTCAATGACAGGTCATATGAGTTCTTCACTCATTCCTCCCTAAGCAGTGGAAGGCTTTTCCATCATGCTTTAATGAATAAGCTAAAAAATTAAAGAAATTAGGTATTGCAGCCTGGCTAATGCTGGACGTAACACAGTGTGACCCAGTGAACCACTTACTTGTCGAGGTGGCTGAGATCTGAAAAAAGAGATATGTAGCAAGCTCAGCACAAGTGAGAAAAAGTCTTGCAAGGGATTTCCATAAGGGATTCCTAAATCTCAGAGCAGAAACGTTAATGGAGATCTTCCAGACCGCACTTCAGTTATGCAAAATGTCATGAGAAGACTGAATCTAAACTATAAAATGATGCAGTAGCAAAGTATGGGGTGTACTTAACATGGGAATGAGGTTTTGCTCAGGCAGATACTCAGTACTGCAAATTAGGAAAATTTCTAGGTCTATGGGTTTGGTTTTTTTTATTACGCAGTAAGAAGAAAACTTCTAGTAAGTCACATTCTTTTCTTAGATTTGCTAGACTATGTTGGTGGTCTGTAACTTGTAGCTCTGTATGATAGTAATGAGACATTACTAGAGAACACAGAAGAACATTTTCATTTGAGGAAAGAGTTTATATTTTCCCAGATGGAAATCTGATTTCCAAGGGTTTGGGTTGGGGGGCGGGGTTTGTGTTCGATTTGTTGAGGGGTTTTTTTGTGTTGTTTTTTTTGGGGG
>VXAY01005799.1:67844-113513 GCA_013399855.1 Oxyruncus cristatus | reverse complement strand
GGGGGGGGGGTTGGGTTTTTTTTTGTTTTTTTTTTGTTTTTTTTACCTAAGTAAGTTTGAGGCATACTCACAACCAGGAGATGACGTGAAAGTGATTTGTTTTCACTGCACAAACTTAATACCCTTCCAATGATCTGATCATTATCAGTAATTAATGCAGGCAGACTGTCATTTTCTCAGAAGCAGTTTGCTTAGGCATGCTCCCTGCATTTCCTTCCCCTTTGAAAAATTGTACTTGACTAGCACAGCTGCATTGCCTGTTGTTCTAATAGGTGGGTCTTGTCAAGGAAATGTAATGTTGTAAAGCTAGAAGAGTGAAAGTGAGACAGCAAGATATTTTCCTGGAATTAAGACTGTTCTTTTCAAGGCAGGGCAAGAAAGCATGGGGCAAAGGGGGAGTCATTAATTATAAACATGCTCAAAAATCAGTGTGGAAAATCCAGTGTGGAAATAGGGTAGATTTTTATGCCACACAAGTTATTTTCCTGCTCAAAAGAATGTTTGTCCTGGAATGTTATGCAACAAAGAGGCACTAACTTTCCTGCACAGGTCACAGAATAGTTTAGGAATATGATAAATTAGAGTTTCCCTTTTAGCTGACCCTAAACGTTTGAGCAATCCTTTAAAAAAAAGCAGACCAAGATAATGTTTTTGACACACTAGCAATAGCTGCAGTGGTCCCTGATTGGAGCACATACAGTGATTTCTGTTCAGTCTACAGCATCCACAGCAAACTCAGTACATTCTGTTCCCTGACGGAAAAACTACATTTTTTGGTGCCCTTTTCTAAATTAAGAAATCAATAAATAAAAACCTTTTCTTTATGCTTTCTTAAATCATTACATAATCAAGCCTACGTATCTTGTCCTAATGTCTTCTAGCAAAGTCAGCCTGGAGCCAGAGCCGAAGCTGCAGTAATTCCTTCCAGCAGTGACTGATGGCATTGCAGGGGGCTCTGGTCATGTCCCCACCCTCACTCCACCAGTCAGGGCAGCTCTCACTCTCTTTTTTTAGTGTCCTTGTTATGGTCCTGCAAATTGCTCATAGTAGGCATTAGCCTAAGTGCACAAAAGCTTTTCTGTCCTTTTTTAAGAGGTGTCATAGAACTCAAGCAGTAATTGCAGAATTTTTCAAAATGCAAATGCCAAGCTCTCCTTTGTTTAGTGGGTCCAGACCACTGTGAGGATAAATAGCTGCTGGCTGTTATATTCATTAAAAATTATGCAACTGTTTCTGTTTGAAACACTGGATCAATTGGTTGATTGATTTGTTTGTTTCAGGAATTTATCTCTTGGATTTAATCTACATTGATTCTGCATATCCCGCTTCAGACAGCATTATGGAGAATGAACAAAGATCCAATCAAATGAACAATATCCTCCGAATAATAGCTGATCTGCAAGTCTCCTGTAACTATGGTTGGTAAATTTTGTTATGCCTATTAAGCCTTAGCTAAAATTTCTTCGGTACAACATTGTGAAAGCCTTAGTAAAGGCAACACAAGAGGCCAACATTGGTAGAGTTGAACACTGATAAGTGATGTAGCTTCCACTCCTGTGTAGCTTCGCTCTTACCAGTAAATTGGGCAGATAAATATGTATTCTAAATTGTAAGAGCTGTAACAGAGATTGTGTAGAGTTTACTGCTACATGTGGGCTACAGAAGACATATTTTCAAGTGCAGCTATTGCATTTGTGTTATATTCTGTTTCCACCAGAGGCAACCAGAGAGAATTGTCTTAGTATTTTCCCTTTACCATGCAGCAGAAATGATGTCTGGAGCGTAGAATGTGTCCATTCATTATAATTTTGTTGTTAACATCCTGATGATACATTTACAAAATGAAATACAGATATTTCAGTCTGTACAAGTTGTTCAGTTGTGTTAAGCTTTTCCACATACGTTGTTCCTGGATGAAGTGATGAAAATGAGGAGTAGTTCCTTTTGTTAATGCGATTTTACTCTAAAATTAATTTCTGCAGTTCTAGCCTGCTGGGGAAGCCATATGTCAAGAAATGTGCTGAGTTTGGGGTCTTGATGAATACTCAGTGTACTTTTGGGGACTTAGCAGGACTTTTCATTGCATAAACATGAAAAAAGCCGATAGGCCTTGACAGCAACTGTAAAATTGAATAAATTCAGGACATTTAAATGCTACAGTTTTGGAGAGCTTAGGAAAAAAAAAAGAAATATTAGAAGAAGGGTCGAGAAGTTAACTGTGTATGCTGAAGTATCCAGCACTTGTCCTTTGGGGTTGTTTCAACTTTGGTATTTTGAAGTATTTAAAGGTAGAGACTAGCCATAGTAATGTATGATTATGAATAGCTAGATTATTCAGATGTCATTTTCTTGTTGTGAGTTTCATTTTGTCTCTGAATACTTTGAATGACAAAGAAACCTCATTATTTCAGTGACCCTTGCCTTTTGACAGTTTTGGTATCTTCCTGCAGTGCAATGCATTGAGTGCTTTTATTAAAATCAGGGTGAAAATTAAAATATGGCCTTGAAGAAACAATGTTGTGGAATAATGGGTGCCTTTGAAATAGCTGTCTTGTCTTTACAAGAGCATAAAAGTTAAGTTAGGTACTACGAGACATATTCCTCTCCATGCACCATGTGTCCAGGGGGTTTTCTGTCATTCTGAACTTACTGTCTTTCATTCTTGGTATTCAGCATTGTAATTTTTAATTAATTATGTAATAATTTTTAAGTCTCTTCAATTCTTGTTCATCAGAAAACCAGTAATAGCCATGGCTGCAGGTTTTGATTTTCCCCAGAACAATGAGTGAAAATTCTAGCAGGGTTTGCAGCAAATAACTATTTTCCACCTGTGAGATAGCATCTAATAAAATCCATGAGCTTTCCTGATGATTTTATATATCTTTGTTTTGTTTAACAACTGAGAGTATCACCTGTGCACCATCAAGTCTTTAACATCTTCTTAGGGTCAAAGTAGTATTTCTGCCTTATTTATTCTTTAGGAAAGTTCAGATTCTCTGTCTCCATTAAGGTAACCGTGAGAAGCAGAAAAAAACCCTGAAATAATAATCGATTTTGGATGTTCATCTTCTTTGTTTGTTTGTTTGAACACTCCACAGATCATCTTACAACACTGCCCCATGTGCAAAAGTATTTGAAGTCCGTCCGTTATATTGAAGAACTTCAGAAATTTGTGGAAGATGACAATTATAAGTAAGTACTGTTCTGTTCTTCAGGCTTTGGGATATTTAGAGGAAAGATCCCTTGGTTCTTAGTGTGGTTAGGAGATGAACAAAAAGCCCTTGGCTGAAGATGTTTTGGAGTGTTTCTCTGTACTATCTTAGAAAAATAGATTAAAGAAGTGTTTTCTATAAACAAATGTTACTATAATATTTGGAAAAAAATAAAAGTAATTCCATTTTAAATGTTAATATTAATTTAACTTTAGCAGCAGCCTTGCAGATAATGCTGTAAAATAGTTGATGTATCTTAAAGCTCATTTAGTACTTTTTCTTTTGATTTAGTTATTTGTGAGACTAATTCAATCAAGTTTAGCAGTTTTCTTTCCAGGCTTCACTATGGCAAGGAAAAACTTGACTTAAGTCACAAACAGTATCAGAAGCAAGAAAAGATTAAATTCTTCCCACAAGAAAGTTGCTGCAGTTTATATCCATTGGAGAACTTTGATCTTTTTCTACCATGTTTGTTTCATCAGAATAAAGCTTTAAATTAAAAAAAAAAACCTATTCATTTAAATTCATCAAAACTCATCACATCTAACCTTAAAGAAAACTCTCATTCCTCATCCATTTTTGCATTTGATAAGAAGTTTTGGGATTTTCTTTTGAATATTTGATTTCACATCCTCTCAGTTTCCCCTGATGGATCTTTAGTTTCATAACATTTTCTGGTCCCATGCCAGGAAAACTTTAAGCCTTAAAAATGCAGAGCACTAAGTTTTTAGAATGGAAAAGAATCTCCTCTCTCTTCCTCTTTCCAGTGACTGCTGTTTTTGAGCCAGGGACAGCATTAGTGCTCTCTGCAGAGACGTATGTGTGACCTTTGGCATGAAGAACAGAACTGTCTCACTACCAGGCTGTCAGCAAAAGAAGCTTAGATAGTTGCCCTAAAATGTATTGGCAGAATCCCAACCCATGTTTCGCCAAATGAGAACCTCAATTACACTGAAAAGGAAAATTTGGCAGCCAGTTTATGTAAACAGAGCTTTTCTCTACAATTTTTTTTGCTAGTCCAATTGCATCCTTTAGGTTCATGCTTGTCAGCAAGTAGGAATGCTCCAGAAAACCCCTGACAATGATGTCATATCCTAAAAATAACAGATCTTTCTTGTGCAGCCCATAGCTGCCCAGTTATAGCAGTATATAACATTGTGGCACCATGCCATATCCTTTCCTAACCTGACATGCCTTGCAGCAATTCCTAAACAATTTTTTTGCTGACCTTCTGGTATCATTAGGCCAGTCCTTTTATTCTCCACAGTTATTCTTTAAGTAAAACCAGTCTGAAGATTATTTTTTGTATTACGATGTTACCTGTCTGGACAGGAGAGTCAGGATTGGAATCCCATTGCGTAGGCTGCTATCTGTACTATTTATACCTATAATTCAGTCCTTCAGAGCATATTAATTCAGTCCTTCAGAGATATTCCAATATAGTAGTAAGATGATTTATAGAAAAATCAGTTCAAATTTAGGTTCAGATAGGCAGGATGCTACAGGAAAGCATCTGAGAGAAATTCATAGGCAATTAAAAGGTTATACTGACTCCTAGCAGTGCTGGTGCTGTAGAAGTGCGAGCTGTACCATGTTAGTTCTAGACCTGTGGGAACAGGAATTGAATGGCAGGTGCTTAAAATGTTAGTACTGATAACAGTGAACCTTGGCCACAGTCCATCTTAAAAAGGCCTCCCAGGCACCTCTGGTCCCTGGACCTTTTCCACCAAGAATTGTGGTCAAAGGCCGGGGGAGGGGAAAACCTTCATTGTTAGTCTGAGATTCATAGTGATCCAGTGGCTGCATGGTTCAGTAGCCGTAGTTGTGTCTTGACCGCCTCTTCTGCAGGATACAGAGTAGAATCGTGGAATCACTAAGGTTGGAAAAGACCTCCAAAATCATCAAGCCCAACCTTGGACCAATCACCACCTTGTCAACCAGACCAGACCACTGTTGTTCCTTGAACACCTCTGGGGATGGTGACTCCACCACCTCCCTTGACAGCCCCTTCCAATTCCTGACAGCCCTTTCCATGAAGAAATTCCTCCTGATGTCTAACCTAAACCTCTCTTGGCACAGCTGGAGACTGTTTCCTCTTGCTCTGTCCCTTGTTCCCTGGGAGCAGAGCCCGACCTCCCCCTGGCTCCACCCTCCTGTCAGAGTTGCAGAGAGCAAGAAGGTCACCCCTGAGCCTCCTTTTCTCCAGGCTGAGCCCCCTGCAGCTCCCTCAGCTGCTCCTGGTGCTCCAGACCCTTCTCCAGCTCCATTCCCTTCTCTGGATGCACTCCAGCCCCTCAGTGTCTTTTTGCGGTGAGGGACCCAAAACTGACCCCAGGATTCACGGTGTGGCCTCACCAGCGCCCCAAAACTGACCCCAGGATTCAAGGTGTGGCCTCACCAGCGCCCAGTACAGAGGAGCAATCACTGCCCTGGTCCTGCTGTCACACTATTGCTGGCACAAGCCAGGTGCCTTTGGCCTTCTTGCACACCTGGGCACATCTGACTGATCTTCAGCTGCTGTCAACAAGCACCCCCAGGGCCTTTTCTACTGGGCCGCTCTCAAGCCACTCTGTCCATCCCCAGCCTGGAGCATTCTGTGGGGTTTTTGTAACCAAAGTGTGGGAACCAGCACTTGGCCTTGTTCGTCTCGGCCTATCAGTGTCTCCTGTCCAGATCCCTCTGCAGAGCCTTCCTGCCCACCAGCAGATCAGCATTCTGACGCAACTTAGTGTTGTCTGTGAACTTACAAATTGTGCACTCAATCCCCTCATCAGTAAAGATGTTAAACAGGACTGGGCCCAAAACTGGTTAGTTTTGGGACCAGGGAACCCAAGGACTGGTTCCCTGGGGAACCCCACAAGTGACTGGCCCCAGATGGATGTGGCCCCATTCCCCACCACTCTCTGGGCCCGACCATTAGCCAGGTGTTTCCCAGTGAAGAATGCACCTGTCCAAGCCATGGACTGCCAGCTTCTCCAGGAGAATGTTGGGGGATTCTTGAGGACAGTGAAGCTTCCAGCAACCTAATGTTGCTGAACCAACTGTTGTAGGACCTGTTGTTTAAATGCTAGACAGGCAGCCAAAAATGTTCCAGATATGTCAGACCCATTTTGTTTCATATGCAAACTGTGGTCAGAAATACCCTGAGGGACAGCTTTGAGGACTGCACTGCTTTGTCGTGACTAACATTGTCCTTGTCTCAGCAAAGATGAGTAAGTTTAGTTCAGTTTCCTGATGGAGCAGCTAAATTTCTGTGTGAGACTATTCTTCATCTTCATTCACTTGCTTAAGATGAGAAGAATTGAGTAACAGTGGCTTTACTGTCCTAGCAGTGGTTTCAGCCTGTACTGGAGAGCGTACTCCCATGAAAGAGAACTATGTTCAAGACTGGCTTCCTGCTTTGTTTTCTCTGTTAGGTTAGGTTCCTCTTTCCTGCTTATCAGGAAGGTTAGTCTAAAATGAGCCCTGTAGCGGCACTCAGTAGCAGAGTATTATTTAAGACTAGGTTGAAATAGAGGCCCATCCAGCTTCCTTTCAGGGCATACCAGCCCTAACAGTTTCCAGAAAATGATATTTTGAATATCATAGGCTTAAAAAAGAAAAAAAAGAAATTGTTGTCATCTTCCTACTATCCAAGAACACATTCTTCCTATACCTTGTTCTGTATAAGCTTTGTCTTAATTCCCAGTGGTAAATTGGTGTTTGTTAATTCAGTGAATTTCTATGCTGATTTTTTTCCTAGAGATTTTACTTTTAGTTTTTGTTTCACCTTAGATTGTTAATACTAACTCCTCAGTTTTGGAGTTTCAGTTTCTTATGGGCAGTTTTTGAGGCTGATATCTAGGATTTATCCTGACATGTCTCTTAGCTGACCTCTTGCAGTATAATTTTAAAATGTTGAAACTTCATATGTCAGCACTTAGACCTTGCACTAAAACTGGGCTTCCTTATCACAGTAAAACAAAGATTTGTTTTTGGAAAAGAATTCCTAAAAAAAAGTAAAAATTCTAACAGTGCTGTTAGATATTGGATGAATATATCGATTTCTGGGGTGAATTTCTGATGATACACAGGTGCAAACACACAAAAAAAAGATAATGTCTTTATGAGTTATGAGTGGTTTATTAGGCATGCTGGAAGCAAGGTGGGTTTTTATTTATAGTAACGCTAGTGAATGACATTGGACAGTCAACTATGAGAATGTCATTGGGTGTGTGAGGACTGAATGATGAACCCTGGTGGGAAGCACATCAGATGTCAAAGTCTGCACTGACCTGTTGAGAGTATAACCCTAAGCCTCTCAGGGGCCAAAGGTTCTGGCTCCAAGAGTCCTGTTTGGCAGACACTGCTCATGCTGCTGGCACAGCTATATACACGTGTGACGGGGAGTGGCATGTGCACATGTGCACGTGTGGAACCTGCGCTGCTCCACGGAAAATGCAGTGTCAGAGGAATTGCAAAATTGAATTTGGGTGGTGACAAACAAGGCAAGGCAGATCGAAACTGTACTAACTGTCAGCATCTCTACTTAATAAAAATGTTTTTGTTTGTTTCCACCCTTCTGGAGGAGAGGGGGAATAGAAGAGAATGTGGTTCAGGAATGATATCTCATTGTCAGAACATACTCCCGTTTCTCACAGTTGATTTTAAATATTTTTTAAACATGTCAGCATGAGTATTTTATATTTGCCAAAACTCAAATTTAGGCTCATATTTATTGTTCTTCTTTTAATAAATCCTGTATTTTCCTAAGTTGAAAATAGCTAAATTGCATTTTTGTTGTTTTGGAAACGTAGTAGAATTCTGGGATGATTGAAGTCAATGACCAAACTGTCAGAGACTTAGGAAGGGGTGAGATTCAGAGTGTACTCTAGCATAACCAAACAGAAAAATAACATCATCTAACTTCACATTTTCTGGAGAGGTGACCAGTGGAGAGTGATGTAATACCATTTTATAGCACTGAAGACTCATTTGTTGCTCTGTCAGTGAACTTTTAAGTGCAGCACACAGCACAGGTGCTTTCTAGATAGTATAATGTTAACATGTGTCTCCTTAAACTTTGTTAAAAGCATAAAGATGTTAGGTCTTGCTTTCTGCTGTTATCTTCCCCTCTTCTTCTTTGCAAGAATAATTTTAAACAGAAAGAGAGAAATAGTATAGCGCAAGTAGTTGCATGGAAGTTGATCTTGCTTGCTTTTGTCATTAAAGAAGGTATAGGAATGTTCTTGCCTTAAATCTGATAGCAGGTCATAGCACTTCCCCTGATGTACATATTCACAGACAGTATTTCACCTGTGCTGTTTTTCAAACATGCGAAAGCTGTACTGGATCTTGGACCTTGATATGCAGTAAGCTGATGAAGTTGGTACACAATGTAAAGTTAGACAAGTGATTTCTGGCCTTCTTGGGTATGTGACGTAGTCCTGCTACACTAGCTCTAAATAATGCCTGATTCTGTGAATAGTTATCTGAAATTATAGACTGGACCTGCTTAATGAGCACAATTCAGTTTAGCAGGCTTAGGAATAAAGCTGGTCTCTAATCTTTATGTACAGATTTAAATTCCTTTTAGTCTAACAAAGCAGTAAGTTTTCAGGAGGAATGCATTACAAATCACATCACTGTGAAAGAAAGTACTTTTGTGGACTGAATTGCAGTCATATCTTTTTGCAGTAGGCTGATCAGACAAATGTTTCCACAGTGACCAAATAAACTGTACCTATTGCCTGAGGACTAATAAAACTGAGTAACTTATTTGATAACAGGGTAAGGAAAGAACATCAGAAATGAGCTCCTCAAAGCTGGCAGAAACTAAACATGCCATTTTCACATATGGGGAAGAACAGGTAACATCTCTCCTGTACAGACAGAAATAGAAGAAATTAGCAACTGTGGAACAGTGATGGGTTAGCAGGAGGAGGGTTGTCTCCTTCTGTTTGGAGAAAAATGGTGAAACAATTTGAAATGTATGTTCTGCTTTGCCTGAGGACTTTGATTTGTCAGATATGAGGTAACCCGGTAAAATGAGCTTAACACCCAAATTTCTCACTATCTGTAAATGGCACAGTTCTGCAGGAGATTATTTATTTAAAAAAAATGTAAAAAGCTTTCTATGCAAAAATCAAGCTCACAGCATGGGAACAATAAAGCTCTAATATAGTGAGGAACAGATCAGTCTTAAAAGTGAACAGAGGAGTTAACTACTGGGCAGGGGATCCAAGTGGAATGTTTCCACAAACATGGAAGATAAATTCACACAGTAGGGCCCTGTTTACGGGGAAGGACTTCATTAAGTTCTTTTGCCGTTTTTCCATACTGAAAGAAATTCCCATGTGATCAATGTTTGAATCATGCACTTGTATTATTGTAACTCTCTCGTTGGCTTCTGGGAGAGTCATGGTACTGCTTCTGGGTCACAGAAATCATGCTTGCAGAAAGAAAAGGTAGCCTGGAAAGGAACAGTTGATTCATTACGTATTTAAAATACATCATTTGGGTAGTGAAAAGAATCTAGTACTATCAGAAGAATAGAAACTCAATAACGTGAAAAGTGACCATACGTTTGTTAACTGACTTCACACTGAAACATAGTTGACAATGTTTGAATACTGTGAAAAAGGAACTGGAAGGTATTCCCCATAAACAGGAGTAAGGAAAGTGATAGTTGGGCCATATGTGATAGTTTGAAATGCTCTCATAGGTTCCTTTCCCTGTCCCTCTGCACGTTTTTCTGTGCAGTCAGAAAGCCTTTCCTGGGTGCACAGCTGGGAGCTGCTCAAGATCTCCACAGCTTCTGCGTGTGTTCAGTGCTGTGCAGAGACAGCAGCTATTTCCTTTGGGGTTATGACTATTCCATTAAAACTTACTTAACACTGTAGTCCTCCATTCCTTTTTGTCAAACTGTGTGTACAGAATAAAGGACCCATGATTGCCAAGTGCCTAAACTTGAGAGATGGCAGAAGTGACGTGAGGTGGGAGATGGAGACATGTTGGAGTGCTGAGATAACGCCAGAGCGAGTGAGGGCATCATAGAACACATGGAGTTATGCAGAGTGGCGTATAATATTTTCTTCCAATTATCTTCTTTTACTATTAACTGTTGGTCACTTGGTTACTTTTCTGTAAGTCATAATAACTAACTATTTCTGAGTGCATGTTTCCACATTGTAACAGAGTAAATTCACGGTCATGCTCGGAGGGAATAAAATGTTTACTGTTAGGTTTGTGTCTAAATTATTAAGTTTTGGAGGGTTTTTTTTCCAGGTAAAAGACTATATGAACTTACGGTGTTTCACTGAGAGGGATGATAAAGTAACTATTTCCCTTTTTGTTTTCATAGACTTTCCTCACAGTTTCTTTCTTGGTTCTAACAGATAGTGATTTACTTTGAAAAAAATATTGTTTTGTTACATCACTAAAAAAATAACTACACTTCCAAGAAAGTAAAATTCCTACTTAGCACTGCCAAAATAATTACTTTCAACTTTTATTGAGAATTTTTTTTTTGTTAATTTCTCTAAAAACTTGTTTTTCCAGATTGTCTTTAAGAATTGAGCCAGGTAACAGCTCTCCTCGACTGGTTTCCTCCAAAGAAGATCTTGCAGGTATAAAACACTGTTTGAAAATTTGAGTAAGGAAATAATTTTAATTACAGAAATCTTTCACTGAAGTGTATGAGAAAACCCAGAGGTACATCAGTAGCATGAGTCAACAGTAAGAATTGCTGACTTATTTAGAAACAGTTGTAGGTCAAGGGATGACACAGGGTGTTTGCTAGCATTGGAACAGATGTCAGATTGTGGAATTTTTCACAAATGCTTGTATTTTCATGATTATTTAATGAGTGATGAAAAAAGGGCCGTCTTTCAGTACAAACAAATCAATGTGAATAACGTAGGATATTGTCCTTTCAGATTTCCATGTGATCATATAAATTTAAGACAATTTCATTGTGTAAAGCAGGAGGACAAAAGATTTGTAACAGCTTCTAGCAACATCTAAAAAACTAGAGTACCACCCATAAGTTGACCAAAACGAATCTGTTTATTTCTATGAACAGACTAAGCAAACATCAGACTGTATGAAATATACCTATTGCTATAGGAGCCATTATCTCAAAAGCTGTTTTAATCTCCTGAACCTGAATGGCCCATTTTCTGTCTCATTATGTTAAACCACATGTGAATGTAGAAGACTCATGGGGTCCAGACCACATCTGACAAGCAGTTTCATTTGGCGTTCAAAATGTCTTTTCTTCTCACTGAATGAGAGAAAGAAAAAGGAAGATACTAAATGCGAAATTAAAAAAAAAAAGGGTGTTTTTCATCTGCCTCCCAGCTCTTCATGTTGGCAGCTGTCAAATGACCACTTTTTATTGGCAACCTCTTGTTTATCTCAGGAGTGTGATTGCTATTCCCAGAGCTAGATCAAAAGTTGACCTGGTCTTCAGTTTCTTCAGGAAGGTGCTTTCTCTCTTGCTGCTCAATGCTCAGTATTATTAATTTTTGTGGAATAGGAATAAGGAAATAGTTCAAAGGAGAATTTTTTTTTTTTATTACGTGAGTTCAAAAGTAGTTCTTAATGAACATGTGCATTTGGAAGTTTACTTCTCTGTAGCAGCCATCGCAGTGCTGTGCTCTGTGTCTGCAGCTGGAAAGGTGTTGATACCTTTCCAGGGTGTCAGGCTTCTGCTGAAGCATCAGGCTTCTGCTGAAGCACCAGGCTTCTGCTAAGCAGTGCCCACAGCACCAAGGCTGTCTCTCTGAACCCAACCCCCTGCCAACACCCCCTGTGTGTGGACAAGATGTTGGCAGGGGACATAGCCAGGACAGCTCACTCAAGCTGCCCAAAGAGATATTCCATACCATGTGACGTGCTCATCAATGAAGACTAAGAGAAAGGGGGGAGGGAGCCATTTGTTCCTAAGGCATTTGTCTTCCTGGGCATCTGCTGCAATGATGTGGTCAGGCTGTGGCTGCTCATTGCCTGCTGATGGGAAGTAGACGCTCAAACCTTTTTTTTTGTTTTTGGTTGGTTGGTTGGCTGGTTGGTTTTATGTTCGTTTGTTTGTTTTTTGCTTCTGTGTGCAGCTTTTGCTTTTTTTTGTTAAATTGCCTTTATCTCAACCCACGAGGATTTTTGTATCTTACTTTCTTTGCCCCATCCTGTGAAGGATGGAGAGTGATAGAGCAGCTTGGTGGGTACCTGACAGCCAGCCAAAGTGAACCCACCAAATACTTTCTTTTGCTTTTGTGATGATTAGCTTTTTCGTACTTGAAACTAAGTCATTGCCTCTCATATGATTACATCTTACATATTTAAAACAGACATATGAGTGAACTTTTGTTTTCTGGCTTTTGCTTTGTATTGCTCATGTTGACATGCTCAATGTTTGGGCTTTGATGCTAACATTTCATTAGGACGTTTATGGAAGTTCTAACTTTGGTCACAGTAGCATAGTATGTGATCATTACCAATACTCTAATTCTTAATCAAGGGCTGAGACTTTATTAGAACTATAAAGGAAGGCAATTAAAAATACAGTTGCAAAGTTGGAAACAAGAGCTTTGAACTCGCCTGAACTAGGCAAGTAATATGGCATGGTACTGCCTTGAGCTCAGCTGGAGGCCACAAAAAAATGATCATGACAGTGTTCAGTAGTACCTACTCAATTGAGTATGTGATCGTGTTGTATCTGGCAGTATTAAGAGAGGATGAATTTTCCCTTCTGAGTCTGCAGTGCCCCTATGTGCTCTGTAAGGTTGCTTTGTTCAGAGAATTAGGATGATGACTATAAACCAAGTGCTGACTCCTTCCTTTGCTCCATTTTTCTCTTAATATTGCCTTCAAAAGCTTGACCAACTTGTGGACTGCTGTATTTCTTGCTCAGCTAGAGAGTTTTCACTTACTGCCAGTTAGACAATGAATGCCATCGGCATTTTGTAATACCCACAGGAATTTTTCAGTGACCTGCACCTATGTGGCTGCAAAAATACTACTAAAGGGAATCCAGTGTATTTTACTGAAAAAACTGATTTATTTCTGGAAAAGATTAGTTAAGTAAGTTAGCATGAATTCAAATTGAAATTTAACTAAACATGAAGGCAATAATTTATTGTTTATTCCACAGCATTAATAAATAGAAACACAGCCATATGGTAGTCTTAAATAATTCTGAGCTAAAATACTCAAATATCAGTAATGATGTATTTGGCTGTGGAGAATTAAAAATAGCACATTTACAGGTGTTTACGTCAATTTTATTTGGTTTCAAATTACAGTTTGAGATTAATTCCACTTCAAACGTCGTGTGTCATAAGGAAGTCTTTTGCAGTCAGCAAGCGGTAATGATAATAGATGATCTCTAGGTACTTTGGGCAGTAGTTTAATTTCCAGTCAGTAGTTTAAGGCATGTGAGTCTGATTATAGTAATTTTGAGGTAAAATAAAGGTTCTTGGCCCATAAGGACAGTCATCAGTTCAGTTCTCTCAACAGTCCAAAAGTTAATATGTTCCTAATAGCAGTTAGTCTAGTTGAGTTCTGCCTGTGACATGCTGCATCCTCATATAGGTTAGTGTGTGTTTCCAGAGACAAAAAAAAACTTCAGTATCATTGGTAATAATTCCAAAGTCCATAATGGACTTAAGTGCAGGAAATAGTGTCATGTTCATGTCCTAAAGTATAATTGTTTGTGGTCATGCTGGAAATGGATTTTATTTGCCTGCACTGTGACTTTATCTTCTACTGAGTTTTCTCTCTTTCGAAAGAATATTAACAGTTTACCCTAGCCAAGGACATTGTGGGTTTCTTTTTTTTCCCTTAAAGTATCTTTGTGAGTGTTAGGCTCAATAAAAACAGTTAAATCCTACAGTATTTCTGGAAAGTACTGGAGAAAAACCATGTGTCCATTTTCCACTTTGTTTGCCAGCTGGTTTTCCAGTAAATCTGAACAGGAGGTAGGCATCTGATTAAAGTGACTGTCTCGCAACAAGCTATGTTTTGTATATTAGTGGCTAATAGGGTCTCATTTAATTACCAGATGCATATGTAATTGTGAACAGTGCTTTCACAGGAAGATTTCATGTCTTCCATAATGCTGCAGACATTCTTGTCTCTTGCAAGTAGCATTTAAAAAGGAGCTTTAAACAGTTTAGTTGAATACTTTCAGGAACTGTGTGATTCACACAGCTTCCTTGGCAGCAACTTAAGTCTGTTCATTCTGCCTTGCTGTGGTTTGAGAGAGAGAATGTAGCTGGAGAGCTTATAGTATGCTAACTGTTCACAGTTTCCAGTTGAATTAGCTGTAAAAGACATCTGTGTTCCTGCAGTGTTGGCTGGAAGGTGCTTGGCATTTATGGTACAGCTGTTAGGTTGTTTTGGAAGGTATAACTCAATATATTTTCCCAGAACAAAAGAAGATTTAATGCAATATATGGTAAATAAGTTAGTCTTCTAAGCATCTGAAGTTCCTCAGAATTCACACACGAAGTGTAGCTTGGAACAGAAAACTTTATGTATGTTCTGTATTATCATGTTGCTTTGAAAAGTTCAGGGCACAGTGCTAATCGAAATTTAGAAATTGTATACTCGTTCTCTGAAATATACCATGTTTATGCTGTCTGGAAGAACAATATAAAAGTTAAAATAATAATAAAATAATGATCATATCCAGAAAATTGTATCTAATACTAAGTGAATCAAAGACCGATCTTAATGATTCTGTGATTGTTAACGAATTCCTTCATTAAAGTAGCATCTAGCATTAGAGTTAGTGTTGAAGTTAGCAACAGCCAGGCCTCTGCTGTGGGTAGCCCTTATTTTGGGGGTTTTGTTATGCAGTAGTCAGGGATGGACCCTCACCTCCTCCCTTCTTTTTCTTTTTTGTTCCCCAAGTAGGTCTTGGTGTAATTCTTGAGAGGAGAATAATTAGACCAGAGGTTTTATGTTACCATCCTACCAGGAATATGGAGTAATTAATCTGAAACAGGTATATTCTCTTCTTTGTTATTGGGGTAAAATTCAGCCTATTGTGCTGTGTCCGTTCAGCTTTGAGAGCTAGCTCATAAACAACTTTTAATATGTATTTTAATTAATTAGAAGAGGTAAATTTATTGGATGTAGAGTATGTGATATGTAGGAGTTGAAAATGTAGAAGCAGAAAGAGGAAAGACTGGGATGTTTGCACATTTGTAACCCTCTGAAGTAGGTGTACTTCACTAGTGATACCTCTACAGCAGTCCCAGACTTTTAGAATAAAACCCCCCCACCCCATCATTTTCCATGTAAACACTGAGTTTGACATTTAGTTTTCCATTTGTTTTACTGGTTGCTTTGGCAACTAATAAATAGTTTGTGCTAAGTGCATTAGCAGCCAATCATTCTGTGGAAATAAGGATTGTCTAATCCTTGTGCAAGTTCTTGGTCATTGCTTCATGTGCACAGTGTCTGCTTTTCTTACACGGGACTTAAGATAGAAATGGAAGAACTAAGTTTTCTTTACATAGATTTACAGACTGTCCGGGAAACTTTGCTCTTTCATTTCCAATCTCTTCCTCTGTGATACTTTCCAGGCAAATTTTTAGAAGTCATTGGAGTATTTTTGAAACAAATTAGTACCAGAGAAATCTGTTGGATTCACATGTTACCAACTGCTAAATCCAGCCGGAATTAGTGTACTTGGGTTTTTTCTTAATATACAAAAACTCCACAAAAAATTGTAGAAGAATATTCTATCAAAACAAATATAAAGTTTCCAAGGAGAGAATGATCATGCTTAGTTTTTAACTTGATCACTTTCTATTACTTCCTGTGACTCCCTCATCAAAAAGTCTAATGTCCTAGTTCATTGATGCTTATTTTAACTACCAAGCTGTTACTCCCAAGGAATGCTAAGAACATACAAACCAGCCAGAGGCTGAGGGGCTTTTTTATGCTGTTTTTGGGGGGTTTAGTTGTTTTTTGTTTTTTTGGTTTTGACTCTTTTTTCACAGCAGTCACCTGAAATAGTTTCTGTAAAAAGTTGGGGTTTTTTTTTCAAGCAGTTAGTGTATTCGGTTGAACCCAAACTTCACAGTTTCCCTGCAGCTATGCTCTCACAATGGGTATGTCTTCACTGCCAATCTGGGTGTCACCCAAGCTCATACACTGCCCTGCAGATCCAACTGCGAAACAGTCAACATTTTTGCTGAAGTGCAAGTCTGAGTTTTGCACGTTCCACTGGTGCAGAGTAAGTAACACAAATGCTGACAATTAGTGATACCTGAAATCAAAAGTATCACTTCTACCCAGGAAGCATTTGAAGGAATTAGACTCAAGTGTGCAGTCAGAAGGACTCTGTCTCTGTGTGTGTGTGTGTGTGTGTGTGTGTGTGTGTGTGTGTGTGTGTGCGTGCGTGCGTGCGTGCGTGCGTGTGTGTGTGTGTGTGTGTGTGTGTGTGTGAGCTTTTGGGCAGCTTGGGGGAGCACAGAGAGGTACAGCCAAGGGCTCAGATTCTTGTTCTTAGTTTGCTCTTGTCTGAGAAACGGCCATAGCAAACAAGTCTTTTACGCCTTCTATGCATTAGTAGGCTTTCACTGAATTGTAAAGCAATACTCTGAAAATTTAAACTGTTCTTTTACAATAGCCATCATTCTAGATTTAATTTTTTGGTGTCATTTTTGATTCTGTGCACAAAATTCTTCTTAAGTTCTTTATTGTGTGTTTTGTAAGTAGGTCTTTCTCTTTGAAAGTTTTAATTATCACCCACTGACTTTGGTTACAATGGAAACAGAACAGAAAAAAATTTACAGCGAAGATTTAACTAGAGAGACTGTGACTTGGAATGTCTTTATTAAGTTTTAGAAACAGAGCTGGTAAGTATCAGTTTTGTTTCTTAGCTGCTCACCAGAAAATAGTGAGTAGTTGAAACTGTTTTACCTTCCTGAAAAATCCCTCAGTTCTTCATCATATAATGTGCAACATTTTCAGTTTTCTGTTTGTATGTCTAGTACTGGTTTATTGGTAGCTTTTTAGTGGAGAAAAATTGTGAACTGCAACTCCCTCACCCTGTTGCTTTTTTTAAAACCTCTGGAGACTGTAAATGTTCACATGTTTTACTGAAGGATTGCAAAAGTAATATTCATTTATAACATTTGAAGGATTATTCATGGAAAAATTATGCAAAGGAAAAAACAGTGAGATCCTTTGGGATATGTGTAAACTTTTCCAAATGTTCTTGCCACAGATCTCAGAACAGCGCTCAGCTCACTCTGATGAAGTTGTCTCACGTTCCCTAACACAAACAATTTTTTAATAATGTTTTAATATTTTTATAAATTTTTTTTGTGCATGTCAGCATAATCTTGAAAATGATGCTGAGAAATAATGAAAACCAAACTAACCCTTGTTCATGCCAGCTGACTGGAAAATCCTACTAAGAGTGCTTTGTCTCCATGAAAGGCAAAATAACAGAATAGCAATCATGGTAACAGTATGCACTAGGAGTGGAGCCAGGAGAGTAGAGTTAGCAGTAGCAGATGACTTCACTTATTGGAAAAAAGGGGCAAAATAACTCCATCTCAAATGAATTTAAATATTTGAATTTTGTTATCAGCAGTATTGGGCATAGCTTCCCCAGCTAATTGCTCAGCAGTCTGGTATGTCCATAAACATCCCTTGGTGCAGTTTTCATCATTATCTCACCACTTATCCTCTTTGGCATCCTTCTTGGCCCGGGCTCTCTTTGTCTCTTACCCCTTTACAGAAATGGGGTCATCTCCTCTCTGCCCCTTAACTCTTGCTGACACTCTCTGTGCCCCACACTTGCTGCCTTGAGAGTGCCCAGCAGCACAGGTCCTTCCTGACAGAGCTCTAAAATTCACCATTCTGCTTCGTAAACATTTGGCAGCAGAGCAGATGCAAGGACTTTGTAAAGGTTTTTAAGTTCAGATTCCTTTTGTCTTAGCAAGGGTTAACAGAGCCAAACTGTGTATCTTTCCTTCTCTTGCCTTGGAGGTGAGAAGATGCAGAACTACACTGAGTATGAATTAGAGTAAGTCGCAGAATCACAGAGTGAGTTGCGCTGGAAGGGACCGCAATGGGTTATCTGGTCCAACCTCACTGCTCCAGAAGGGTCACGGTTGTGTCCAGATGGTTCCTGAATATCTCCGGTGTGGGAGACTCCACGCCTTCTCTGGGCAGCCTGTTCCAGTTGGTTGGTCAACCCAGGCCCTTTTCCTCCTTTCCCAGGACTGATGCAAGCAATTTTGGTTGCCATATTTAATAGTAACGAAGCCAGGCTGTTGGCTTAAGTTGCAAGGCTCTTCTGCCTATTTCCACAAATTCTGTCACCCTTGACACATTTCACCTTAAGCCAGGCAGTATTTTTACCTGAACTGAAGTTTTATTTCCTAGTACTATTTTCAATCTGAGATATGCAGTCCTTTTAAAACATACTACTTGATTTTTAAGTAATTGTTTTTTTAACAAACCTCTTCTGTTCTGAAGCTGTCCAGGTAATAAAAGCTCTTTCTTAAATCAACTCATAATGATCAAACTTTAAATATTTTTGTGTTGCATTCATATTACTGCAAATTTCACTCTGTGCTCCCTGAGTGGGGTGTCTAATTTGAAAAAAAAAAAAAAGGGAGGGTAGAGTGAAACCTCTCAAACTGTTCTTTTCTTGTTTGGTGTCTTAATCCTTTTAGGTTATAATAGTGGTAACATTTGAACCTACCTCAAGTCGAATCCAGCTAACTTTGATTTTGTAATGGCTTCATTGTGTAAGCACTGGACTTGATATTTTGCTGTTCTTTCTCTAGATAAAGTAGTTTTGGTGCAGTCTCAGTCTTTGTGTCAGTATCACTGTTTTAGAATCAGAGTAATCAAAAAGTCTTACTGCTTTCAGCTCTGTGACTCTCCATAGTGAGAAACTTAAACTTTTAAACTATTATGTATTTCAAAATTTAACAGTTATTTTTACATGTGGCACAGGGTCTGTGTGAAAAAGCACTGCACGGTACTGGTATTCATTTAGGGCTGTGCCTTAAGATTGCTACTCTTTCAGAGGCTGTAGTTTCAGCAGTTTGTTAAACATAATGCTTTAGTAGCACTCAGTGAACTTAGAAGAACTTAATGTCATACACTTAAAGAACTTAATGTAAATTGGGATTTAGAGCTGGCACCAGAAAGACCTGAAGGACGCAGCAGGAAGCAATATAAAAAGGAACAAATCTTGCAGCTAATTTAAGGGACAAGTCTCGGAGTAGCCACTGTTCATGCCGAGTTTCGTATTAAACTCTTACTGACAAATGCTCATAATTTTCAGGGAAATTCATTTTCAGCTGCCACTGTCTTCATATTGGGTCTCAGTTCCAATACATTTTAAGCTTCTTAGCAGGTAATAAACACCTCAGTAGTTTTAAGTATTTTACTGTTCACAAATTGAAAAGTATCTGATGGAAAGGCACTACAAACAAAGCAGGTAGAGCAAACTCCTCTTTGGGAACCTAGTCCGTCAGAAAGACTGGAGGTTTTCAAACTAAAGAGCTTGTAATAATTCCTGAAACTTCTGAATGCATTTGTTTTGTCTCTGCATAAATTTAAAAAATCTATTGAAAACTTGCAGTAAAAGACAATGGTGAAATATATATTCTTGCTATTAATGCAGCAGATAAGATTTTCAGATCAATGAAATATGAATCCATACACTTTTTACACTAAACTAGACATTACATAATTTTGCTCAGATTCATACTTTTCCTATTCTAACTTGTGCTTAGCCTCCATGGTAGACGGGAAAGATGAACTCTATTGGTTTTAAGGAAGAAGCTTCCAATATCATATTACGACCCAAATGCATAAAAGTTATAGTTGAAAATACAGCAGAACATTGTACTTGGCCCTTTCCAGTCTCCCAGGTGTGTGTCTTTGAATCTCTGAATCAAGTAATGATTGAAAGTGCATTTTTTAATGTGGTCGTGTGGCTATTTAGCATAAGACCTCTGAAGCTGCAAATGCCAGTGACTGATGCTACTGGTGTCATTTTTCACATGTGTGTGATGGTAGCAAAGACAGGCAGGCAAAAATGCTGTCCTGTATAACTTGATATATAGGAATAAGGTAGAAAACAGGATTAAAAACTGTTTTGTCTTTTTGTTCTCCTACTAAATTGATGACCCAATGAGTGATACTGCTCAAGTTTCCTCTAATGAGCTTGTTTCTTAACTTTTGCTAGAAGCAGCTTCCTATTTTTGTTTGTCCTGAGGCTCCCTTCATTATTGATTAAACAGCACCATGAACAGTTTGCTCAAATGTGCAGAACACTGTGTGCATTACATTCTTCCCCTTACTGCTAGGGAAAAACCTTTGCAATTCTTCATAGTTATGACCCAATTTGTGATGAAATTCCAGAGTCTAGGCTATGGGGAAATAAAAATACACGTAATTTGTAATTAATTTTTATATTTCATACAACTTGATACAGTGAGTATGGACAGTAAAGCATCTTGTATTTATTTGTATTATTTTTTGCCTCTTACTGGGAAAAACTCACTACTGGTTCTCCTGTTTCTTCTTGTGTCTCATGAATCCTTGGTTCAAGGCAGAAGTTATTAAATAAATTCTGCTCTTTGGGAGAGATGGAGTAGCCTATAAAACAGATAGAAACATGGAATATCTCAATTTGGGAGGGACTCATAAGAATCGCTGAGTCCAACTTCCTGCTCCTTGCAGGGCTACATAAAACTAAATTATGTCACTAAGAGTGTTGTCCAGACGCATCTTGTACTCTGACAGGTTTGGTGCCACTTCTCTTGGAAGCCTCATCCAGTCAGTGACTACCCTCCCAGAGCCATTTCTGTTGAAGGTGTACCTTCACATCCTGTTGTCAAACTGTGCCCTGTAATGTTGAGGGTTTGTTTTATTTTTTTTTCTTCCAGTTTATCACTTACTTGAGATCAGACATTTCTGTAAAGATTCTGAGGATAATTGCATGTGTTTTTTCACATCACAGAGTTTCTGCCTGTGTCATCCTCTTAAAGGGCAGTGATTAGAGGTCAGAAGCTGACTAAGCTGAGGTTGCTGGAGCCTCCAAGAAGTAATTCTTGTAATGTAGAAGAAAGTCTGTTCTGCTGCTAGATGGGCTGTACCAAGGAGAAAGATGTGAGGCAGGCAGCCATTTTCATGACCACTTCCGTCATAAGCAACAATGCCGTAACTATGTGTTTAAAAGTGAAATCTCAAGCCAAGAATAGCATTGCATTTACTGAGGGTGATGATAGGTCGTGTTGTTCTCCACCGTATTGCAAAGTTCGCTGCCAGCCTTTTGCGAACAGCATCAAGGAACTGAAACAAGAACAGTTTGTCGATGTTTTCTGTGAGGCCTCGTAAAATCTGTAAAAGGAATGTAAGAATGATTGCAGTGAGACATCTCTAGGGCTCATAGGTGATTGAGAAGTAATGCATCTGTGTGGCCATTAGATACATGAAAAGCCTCTGCTTTCTCTTACATTCTCAAGGTATGAGTCAGTATGAACAGATTGTTTAGAGTTTATTCACAACATGAAGTTGTGAACAAAATTCAAAACATGTGTGAATGTTCCTGCTCACACCTGAAGTACAAACTGACTTCATGGTTCTGCATATTACACTATGGCACATCCAGCTGTTGTAGGGATGCCAAGATTTTTTTGTAGTTTACTGTTAAAAGTATGAGCAAAACTGTAAAAAACTATTTTCAGAGAGTTCAAGAGTTATAAATTCAAGATGCCTTTATAACAGAAATGGATGGTGTAACCCTGATGTGCAAGACACAATGCTTCAGAAATGGTGCCTTTGGGTTATCTGTAACAATTCATTTTAAACACACCAGCCCACAAAATTTCTGGGGTTTGCACCAGTTCAGTGTTAAATAATCTCTGTTTTTTAGGTCCGTCCGACATGTCGGCAGTTGTGAAATTCAGCAGAAGACCCACGTGTCCTGATGCCTCAGTAGCAGCAAGTTTCCCTACACCTCCTGTGCCAAGGCACCGGAAGAGTCACAGCCTGGGGAACAAGTACGTACTCCCAGCTATCTTAGCTTGGGCAGTTTAAGGCATCACAAATGTTTAAGATAGCAGCAGAACAGGTGGTATTTGTCCTTTCCATTTCTTGTATTGCAAGAGTGCTTCAGGCTTTACTGTGTATTCTCTAGGTTTTCTCTTGACACTTTGTTATTTTTGCTGACTTTTTTTTGTTATTCTGTGCTGATGCCAGGCATTGGCAGTACTCCAAAACTGCATTTCCACTTTGGTCTGTGGATTCCTGGTGTGCATAACTGATATTTGTTTTCTTTTGTTTTTTAAACATCTTGTGAATACATCTAAGGAAGCTTACTAGCTTTGTACACCTTATTTAGGAAAGTTGTGACCTTTTGCACTGTCTTACCTGGGTAATATGGATTAGATTAGAAGCATTTTTCTCTACCATTTATCTAGCTAAGTGAGAGCACTTGCTCCACAATTAAGGTTTCAGCATCTACCAAATTTCACGATTAACAGGTTAGGGGAAGAGAAGTTCATGTGAGTTGTCCAAGGTCACAGAGCAATGGTGTGTTACTTCAGCTTAGTGAAAGACCACCACGCAGTGGCTTAGCTGGATTCTCCTTTTTCTACTTTTGCTGCTACCAAGGGTGCTCAGGTTTTGTACAGGGAGCAGTCAAAAAACTTAAAACTTCCCAGCTGCAGAAATTTAATAATTGTTAGTGACAAAGAGCAGTAAAATCTGAAACTTGTATTGGTAGTCAAGGAGCATCTGCGCAGTAAATGGTACCATTTAATTGCCTGCTTGTTAATATCCTGCTGATGAGGCAGAGGCTAAATGGAAATACTGTGAGCCAAGGGTGGCTGTTGGATGACATGTTCTTCTCTTCCTCCCTGTTCCAGTATGATGTGTCAGCTGAGCGTCGTGGAGAGCAAAAGCGCCACCTTCCCGACAGAGCGGCCACGGCACCTGCTTGATGACAGTGTCCTGGAGTGTCACAGCCCCGCACGCGGCCACACGCCCAGCGTGCGCCTCGCCAATGGCCTCTCCAGAGGTACCGGCACCCCTACCCTGTCCCAGAGCACTGGAGAGTCACAGGGATACCCAGAAATAGGGAATTAGGAAGGTCATTACCAACCATGCAAAGACTGTTTGCTTTCATGGAAGAAGGTAGATCAGAACTGCTGCCCAGCTACCTGTCAGCATTACCCCAGCTTTCCTCAGTTGCCTACTGATGGTTTTGGTAAAAGTGACATGAAGGAAGATTGGGTTTATTGATGCTTGGTTTGTGACACAAACTTCACCAGGTTCACCAGGTCAGACTTCCCCAGGGAAAAAGCAGGATTTATGATTTGAAACCTGCCTTTTCACAAAAAAACCTTTAATTTTAACTATATGTTTTAGAAGATGGGAGAGCTGTGCTCTCTGAGACTTCAGAAGAAACATAAAATGCACACATTATATTATAATTAATAAAACAATTATTGTAATATCAACAGTGATCAAGAATCTGTTCTAAGCTTGAGAAAGCCACTTTTGAAGTGACTCAGGTTATTTCTAGAATAGGAAATAGACTGTGAAAGATAGAACATTACTTGACCAAAAGTTAGACACTAAGATGATCTTTGCTCTTCTGAAAATGTAGGCACAGCTCACTGTGCTAAAACTGAGCATTAGAAAATCAGTCCTGGGCAAATTAAAACTGTGACCTAAATAGTTGTGCCAGGAGAGGAGGGACAAATGGGTCATAGGATTGGAGGAAAAACAGGAACTGTTGCTATGAATGTCATCATGTTTATTTGTCATGACTCCTAGCAGCAGCATACAGCTAACATATCCTCTGTTACAGGTGTGCTTGCTTATTGAAAACAAACAACGATATAATGTCTAATAACTTTAATCAACTTACAGATGTTGTGGTAGAAATATTGTCTTAAAAGGGAACTGGTTTTTATGTTCTTGAAGTGCTCAGCTTCTGAAGGAAAAACAGCATAATGAGAATTAAAGTATCGTGTAGATGTCTGGTATTTAAACACAGCAGTAACGTGAGTTCTCAGTGAGATATTGTATATGGGGAGGCTCATGTTAAGCCTCTTCCAGCTAAAGATTTTACTATGAACTCTAAACACTTCAACTTCGAAACATGATTTGAGTAAGCGATGTCCATGGTACTATATATATAAAGAGTATTCTGGTGATCCATATACATTGGCTTTGTATTTTCCCATGGGTGGTTTTCTTACTCCTTCTCTGTACTACTCTCTTTCTAGATAGCAGTGAAAGCTCAGAATTTAGTGAGGAGCTGCCATCAGGGCTTGAAAGGTGAGTTAGTCTTCATGTACACTCACTGAGCACTCTACAGACTTAGCTAAGAAATTCACAATGGTCCCTGACATAGGTAAGCCCTAAATAAATAGTTATTTTTATCAAATTATTATAGTTAGGAAAACAATGGCAAACTTTTTAAAATAAAGAACTGTAAGGGTTTTGTGTTTTTCTTCCCATGGACCTGAAAAGATTGGAAGCTATCTCTGTCATGTTTACCAAACCATAATTGTTGAAGTCTCAGACTAGAATTTCCCTCATCAGATATTTGCATTCACAAACAGGGGTCGTTTATATGCCACGCTGGGGCCTAACTGGAAGGTACCAATCCGGAATTCTCCTAGAAGTCGAAGCTGTGTCTACAGGTACAGTTCAGGTTCTATCTTGCTCAGTGTATGGTGCTAAACTTCCATTTGGGTCTCTATGCTTTCCTCGTAGCATAATGTATTTTGTGTCCAGATATCCTTGTATGACCGTAACACCTCACAGGAGTCTTCTCTTCCTGCTTGTAAAAATTCCTGTTCATGCTAAAGCAGGTATATGGCCCATTCAGATGAAATTCAGTTTAGCTATTGATTTAACTCAGTATGTCTGGATTCCATTTTGCAGAAAACTAGTCTTTGTTTAGGGTTTTATGACATTACAGAAGCAGGTTTGTAATGAAGGCCATCTCTGCCTCCCGTGACAAGTAATGATGGTAGAAGGATACTTTGTTAACCTTTTCTCACAATCTGTTTCCTGATTTGCAGGACAGCTACCCATAGCATCTGTTTCTGTCAGAGATCTATAGTATGAAGTGTTGATTTTGTATGGTAAAAAGGTGTTACCTTGGACCCTGAGTAAGACAGGGAACATCTGCAATGGCATATGTAGCAGGCACTCCCAGTGTAGTCATTAAGACATGGACTTTTCAGGAGCAGGTAATCCATTTACAGACCAAAGACAGGTGACATGGAAAATTGTAGGTAGTTTGAAGGATAAAAATCATTGTTTGCATCCAACCTGGACTTGGTAAATTCTGTGGCAGTGGGAAATGAAGGTGTATGTATGAACAGTAAAGAAAATAGGGCCCTGAAACAGTGTTCTGCAAACACTGTGATTTAGGTGGAGTTTAAATCCAGTCAAATTATATTTTGTATAAATTAGTTTGCTTTAGCCATTTTAGAAATATTGATATAATGTGTAAATGTGATTACACCTGCTTTACCTGAACCAGTAACGTCTGATAGCAGCACAAGTTAAAAGTTAGATAGGAATAAAAACGCATACATTAATAAAGGAATAAATTTTGGAATGGTATTTATTCATCAATGGAAAGCTATTATACCTGTTTCTGGAAAATACTCTCTTAACATAACTGTGGTAGATTTGTTTCAAAAACGTACACAAACTAGAAATATAAACATAAGGAGATAAAAATGTGAAAAGCCTAATAAATCCAAAAAGAAGAATTATTCCCCTAAATACATTTTTTATGTTTGTCCACCATGAGGCAATTCTAATGCCTGTGTTCTTTCTTCCATTTCTGGGATCTTCCACCGCCTCCATCAGAAATACAGAACTGGCCAGAGTGCACATTAGCACAGAGCAGGCGGGTCTGTGCAAAGGGGGAAGATGACCCTGCCAGCTGGAAGGGCTGTGCTTATCTAGGGATGGTTATGTATGTCATCTGCACCAGCATGTACTCATACTCATTTGGGGACAGAATAGTTTTCTTTCACAGCTGAAAGGTAGATGTCCTTTTCCTTGTATTCATTATTAGACATGATTTAGTTGGCTCTGATAAACCTCATCAGTCCATGTGAGAACATAAGTGTTGTGATTACATGGCAGTGACGAGAGGTCAGCACAGATCATTCAAACAGATCATCACATACCAATCAGTTGTTTAGTTGAGACATTATTAATGATTGTTTGCATTTCTAACTTTGCCTGTACTTGGGCTCTTTCAGTTGTAGCTCCTTCTTACTGTTGTATGTCGGAAACTCTGTGTTCATCCTGGAAAAGGAAACGAAATATTAATCACTGTACAGTAAAATATTTGGCATTTTTTTATGTAGTTTTCTCAACTCTTTTCCAATTAGCCAAGGTAGTTTAATTTAATTTAAAATTACATTTGTGGGAGCTCCTATTGCCAAAATTTTAAGCTGTAAATTTTCAGAAATCCAGGTAATTTCTGTAATTTACCAGAATAAAAAAAGAAAATTGCCTGTTTTCCCTTTGACTTTGGGCTTCAGTACTTAATCTATTTTGTTTTTTCGTATCTAAGCCCCCAGAGCAGAACCTTCTGTTGATTTGCTATTTTGCAAAAATCCTGGTTCCTATTTGATAGCTAGGTTAGGAAGATATTCTAGAGTCAAGTGTCAGATGATATAATAAATGTAATGCAGTGCAGGACAGATATATTTAGAGCTAAATTATATTGCTTACTTCTTGTCCTTATTTGTTCAAATACGCAGAGCAATGTTTTATCTTTCCAGCCCAACAGGCACGTGCAGCTGCACAGCAGGTGGTTCCATAGGAGTCATTACCATGGAAGGGCCATTAAGAAGAAAAACACTGCTTAAAGAAGGCAAGAAGCCTACTGTAAGTGATTCTAATTGTAATTTTTCCTATGATTCTAATTCAGTAGTGGCTGGTTTAATTTTCAAGATTAGATTAAACCTGCAGCTTGATAACATGCAAAACAGTGTTTTTGTCAATTGTAAAGTAATTTTCTGATCAGAGTTATAACCTATTACAAAGGTTATAACAAGGTTGTAACCTTTGTGTGTCATTTGATCTGCAGGAGTTTTGCTTCTCCCTGCATTTGCAAGTCACGTCTCTGGCTGTAAGAGCAGGTCAGGGGTAAGCAGTTGTGTAACCAGCAGGCATTGTTGTGAGGGCAGAAATAAATGTTGTGGCCCTGCCTGATGACCCAGAGCATCCTGGTATTTTCCAGCTAAATAAGCCTGACAAAGGTAGATGTTGCAGGATGGACATTGTCAACTTCGTCTGCATTATACTTCTGTGACAGGAAATAAGGTGATCTCTGTTAGTGAGTTTGTAGACTACAGAACTTGCAGTGGCAGTCTCATAAAAGACTGAAGAGGGAGATCTTCAATGTAGAATTTTCAAAGAAGAGTACAAATGCAATTGAACATATTTCTGCAATATACTGTGGTACTTCTGTGGTATTGCATTGAAATGGAAAGGCTGCAGGACATCCACCCATAGCACAGAAGTCGTGGCAATTCATAGTTAACCTAAATTCACGGGTTTCACAAGGTTCTAGTCCTGTGCATTTGATAATTTTTTTGTTTTCTATAGAGTTGATTGATATGTTTTACATGCAACCCTACTGTTCAGAGCTAAAAGATTTGAAGAATTGCAGAGTTGTCATCTCAATAAATGTTATTGATCAATGTATGAGATCTGTCCAGTAGAAGGCAACAGACAATTTTGCTCTGAAACAATCAGTCCTGATGCTTTTATGAGATACCCAACTAAGATGAATTGTATTCACTGCCAGCCATCCAAATTTAGGTAGCTGGGCTGATTTACACCAGAAGACAATCTTTATCTAACTCTCCATTCCTTGCTTCTGAAATTACCTTCGGTAGCACTTGGACTTGCTTGTGAATCGATTTTTGAAATGTTAGAGATATGCAGAGTTTTTCCTCATTTTTTTTCCTTTCTGATTCAGCTCTCCTCATGGACTAGATACTGGGTTATGCTTTCAGGATCAACTCTCCTGTACTTCGGAGCAAAATCTTTAAGAGGCACTGAAAGAAAACATGTAAGCTTTAAATTTATTCTAAACCCCAGAATTGGATATGCATAAGCAGATTTGGAAGGGTGATGGAAGTGTACTTTCTGTTCCGGGCTAAGGCGTATGTTTGCACAACTTTTACAGTCAAAAGTTAATCCCTGCTACAGTCTCAACTGTGATTGACTTGTCTGTCTCTTCCAGTATAAATCTACACCTGGGAAAAAGGTCTCCATTGTGGGCTGGATGGTGGCACTGCCTGATGACCCAGAGCATCCTGGTATTTTCCAGCTAAATAAGCCTGACAAAGGTAGATGTTGCAGGATGGACATTGTCTGCTTTAATTTCTGTGACAGGAAGTAGATTAGTGTCTCTTAATGAGTTTGTGGATTACAGAACTTGCAGTTGCGCTTATTTAAAAGACTGAAGATGGAGATTTTCCATATAGAATTTTCAAGGGAGGGTACAAATTAAATTGAATATATTTCTACAATATGCTATGGTGCTTCTGTAGTGCCTACAGATATATTGCTTTGTCTTGACAGTTATTGTAAGTTTTGCAGAAATTCCCCAACCAGTGAAAGATTGCAGCATGCCCATGTGTCCATACCCTCATCTCCAAGTTTCTGAATAGCTTCCTTGAAATCAGTCAGTATCAAATCTTGACTCACATTAAGGCCAATTAAAATATAAAACCATTAACCAAAATAAACCCTTTAAGTAATTATTAAATACTTTTTAATTATTAATTTTGAAGTGCCATAACTCTTTTCCCATGATTAAACTTGAAAAACTTCAAAAGACAAGGTAGCCCCCCTGGAGCTGTATTGCACTTTGAGTGTTTACTTAGACATTTTTGAGACTTCTTTCACTTTTCATGGTTTCAGCTTTGGTGCTGGATATGGATTTGCATCTACTGTACGAAGTGCATCTTTTGGGTGTTGACTAAAATGCACAAAATATTTGATTGCAGGAAACAATTTGCATGAGGACATTGAAGAAAGCTAAGTTTAGAAATAAGAAAAACTTCATAAGAATTCTTAATGAGAAGAAAGCCAGGGTTAAATTAGTGACCTAAGTGGTCTCTTCTGTGGCTGTAATTTGGTCTTTCTGCCTGTGAGGCCATTTATGGTTCACATACTTGCTTCACACAAGGACTGTTGGATAACATGCCTCGTGTGGGCTCTTGTTATACAAACAACATCATGTTTGAGTATTTGAGGTGCAAATTAATTTAACAGTTTACTTCAGGACTTTGGCTTCTGCACAGAAATCAGAATCCCATGAAACTACATGTCTGCAAATTTAGAACCTTTGATTTTCTTATTTTTATAGGCAATGTTTACAAGTTCCAGACTGGCTCAAGGTTTCATGCGATATTATGGCATAAGCATTTGGATGACGCGTGCAAAAGCAATAAGCCTCAGGTAAGGTTGTGAAACTTATTTCTACCCACTTTTTCATGTTTTACAGAAAATCCTCACTAGAAAAAGTACCTCTTTTCAATCTCTGTGCACACACAGTTCTGTGGGGACAGACATAATTATTTAAAATTACAGAATTCCCACCAAATCAGGATTTGTGCAGGTCTCGCTATAGATTTGGTTTCCTTAACAGCATAAAACTTCTACTCTTAATAGCTTCAAGCAAGGTAACATCTTTTCTTCAGAAGGGGCTTTCGCATGGACAGTGGAAGCAACTATTCTAGAATGGACTTGATGATCTTAGCGGTCTTTCCCAAACTTAATTATTCTATGAGTAATTTACATTCTCTTCCAGGTACCTGCTAATCTAATGTCATTTGAGTAATTTGCTCTCCTACCTGGCACGACTTTGAGTGCCAAACTGAAGAAACAGGTTACTGTTCTCTGAGGAGGAAGAGGAGGATGGTTTTCCTGACATGAGCCAGCCACAAATATTTCAGCACTTTCCTGTGTAACTTGATTCTGGCACAGCTTTTAAAAGCAGAAAGTGAATGTTGTCTGTAGGACCAGATATAGTCTCATGCACTGAGTGAAAATAGACAAGTTAGGTGGACAGAAGATTAATCCTGACTCCTGGAGGATTCTAGAGCCCTCAACCATTTGTGGTCAGAGACTGCCTGAACTGATATTTGACCACAAACTGAGCATCATATCTTCTGCCTATTCTTTTTTAAATGGTTCTTTTTATTGTTAAGCTGCTTTGTGTGACTGAAGAATATTTGGCCCATGTTGGGTTTCAGTTCTTTCTGATGCACAGAATGATTGACAGTGTTAACTTGCTGCAAAGTGTCAATTAGAATAGAAAATTGTGGAACAACATTTTTATAATCTAAGTGCACTGAGTTGCTTGGCAAAGTGGCTGCCTCAAATTTTGTATCAAATCTCTGGACAATTCTGCTGTTCACATTTGAGCTATTTGGGAAAAATGTATTTTGGCATAGGACAGTTGGATTTCTTGTCATTCAGTTATTTTACTCAGCAATGCCCTAACAATGGATTTAAGGCTGTTTAAATTTGCATTGTGCTAAACTTTGTCTTTCATTCTCTTACTAGAGGCATATTTGCTTACAAGTTTGTTTTTTTTAATTCAGTCTGAATGTTGTTCATCTTAAATACCTTGGTAGGGAGGCAGATAATCAGATGTTATGTATCACATGGCCCAGGGTCCTGAGAATGATTCCATATCATTGTTTCTGCTCTGTCTTTCTGTGGATGACTTTGCTCCACTCAGTTCCAGTTGCAACTTTAGGACATTAGTATTGGCAGATGGTACTGCTATTATGAAATCATGATGGCAGTGAAACCTAGGGAAGACTGTCTAACAATGGAGCAAATACAAAGAAGCCTCCCCACCAGTGTCCAGAGAAAAACAAAAAAAAAGAATACACCTGAGTCTTCTCTGAAGGAACTGTCCCAACATCACTGTGTCCCTGCTGTGCCCTCCTGCACTCAGAGTCTGTCTCTGGTAAGTTTATCACTTCTTCGGTTTGAAATTCTTTTGCCGTAAGGCATCAGTATTCAGACTTCATCAATCACCAGAAAACCTCTTCTGAGTTTCCTAAGGTTGCACAGAGGAGAAACTGGCGAGCCAAGCCTGTAGCTTACAAACCAGGAACAACGTGGAAGTTAGTTTAAGTGAACAGAACAAGCTCCCTGGCACTAGCAGGATGTATTCTGTGGACTTGCATGATCTTCTAAATTTTTGTTTTGAAACTTCTCTAAAAACAACAACTACAATACGTGTACTGTTAAATGTAGGTAAAAAGTAAGAGTTCATGTTACAATCCTGAAAGCCTAATGCATACCAGCTTTTCAAGGAAACCAGTTCCTGGTGACAACTGCATTTAGATCCTGGGACATGTGAAAGTGGATGTAAAGTGGGCAAAGTTTATTTGATAGCTCAGGAGATGTGTGAAAAGACTGATAATGCAAAATATGTTTATACCATTTTTTCTCTTTTTTTGCTAAGTTAAGGCAACTTTGAACTAGGTATCTGCAGGGGCAGAGCATCGAATGCCATTAGAGATGGTGGAGAAGCTTTTGAATGCGGTAATATCCTGTCACCAGTAAATGACTTCAGACTAAGAATATGATATGGCCTGAATTATTCTGCACCTGTGGACTTTTGTGATTAGTTATCAATGAGATTACTCACGTGCACTACCTTTTTAATGACTGTGCCACCTATGACCATGTGTTCTGTGTGCTGTCAATATTCATAGCGTTTGAACAGTGCAGAACAGTGACCAAAATGATGACACCCAAATGATGACAACCAAAACAGAACTGTTCAAGTCAAGAAGGTTTTTTTAAGTTACTAGTGGCCCTTTCCGCGTAAAAGGGAATGACCTGATCTGTCTTCAATATAAGCTAAATTTAAAATGGAACACTTACGAGCACAAGGTGAACATACATTGGAAGCATGTAAATACTTATTCATTTCTAATGTGGAAGTGAACACAATGAGGGCTTGTGAGATTTTTTTTCCAGCATATTGCAATTGAAATAAACTAATGGATGTTGTAACAAGTTTCAGTTATGTTTAGCAAGCTGCCTTGGAAAGAACAGTAACTGCTGACTGATATGGTAGCAATAGAATGAGCCTTGTATACACTTAGAATTTAATGGCTTTTAGAGTTTAAGGGTCTCTGAAGTGTTATGTATTTTATTGTATATACAAGAGGTAGAGTGTTCTAGCCTTCAAAAATACACTTTTACTCAAAATTACAAGCCATGGATCTTGCTGGAGAAGTTACAAAAGTGTCCATTTTCATTCTTGTAAAACAGATTCCCAGCTAGAAAGGAAGCAGCTTTGGCTCAAACTATGGTGGGCCACCAAACAGTGTGGCATGAATGAAAGGCAGTATTTAGCAATGATTCTTATACTCAGTCATTTGTCACTGTCAAAAGATGAAACTGTGCAAAAATTAAACCCTTCAGTCCTACTCAAACTCAGATCGCACTCAGAACCTTGGAATTTGGAAATATGTGAAAAGTACCTTGAATTCTCTCACACGACTGTCATTTGAATGTAAAAAGCATTACTCAGAAGAAAGATTAACGTAGCAAGTAATAGTTTTACACGATAGTCAGGTTAATCTTTTCCATATAGGACAGTTGTGAAATTGCTGCACAGTGTTGAAACATTCAGATTGATGGCAGTGTAAGAATACTACTAAACCATCTTAAACCAATTTTAAATTACTTTTTAAGGATGAAAAAGTCTGCAGCTGCTGATTAGAGGTTTTATGGTGTCATTTGGTACCATTTGCTGTTATCTGGTACTTTATGATTAGTTGAAAGCTGCTATTGAAATACACTGTATTGCCTATCAGGACTGATTATTATGGCATTTGCACAAAAAATACCACAAACCATACAAGTTTTCCTCCATCAAAGAGAGAATAACTGCAATGGTTATGTAAAAGTAAACATTATGTCATAATTACTATTTTCAGAATTGTGAAGGTATAAAAACTGTGGGTAAATATTATTTATTAAACATGCAATTTTTATGTAATTCAGTGCCAAAATGCATGTTTTTCCAAATAGCACTAAAACGAGGCAAAGAAACTGGTTTTCAAATTGCGACTTGCTTGTCACTTATGATGTAAACCAATTTCAACATTTTGGTTTGTTTTGTGTGAAAACTGTTGCACTATTTTTGGCTGTATTTTCCAGCAGTCCACTGCATGCCATTTGTGTAAAGGATTCTTTCTATAATTCTTGTGAACTGTCTCATCCATAAGAACCCTAGCACTGGAATCTAGGTTTTTGGCGAAGTATTTTGTTACCTCAGTCTTGTATCAAGTTGCTATGTTTTTCAGTTTGTTACATTGATAATGATTGTTTCATTAATTAAATACTTCAGTGTAAAAAAAGTTTGTTTACTTCAACAGCAGTTGGATTTGGTTGTAAGTTTAAAAATGTGCAGAGTGTGTATGCTGTTAACAATAAAATATTCAGAAAAAGAATAGTAGGGGTACAGAAAGAACATTTTAGCTCAAAGGCAGCAATCATGTTTTATTTGTGAATGAATGGTAATACAGTTGAACAGATTTTATAGTGCATAGTGTGTAGCCATTTAATAGTATAATACAGCGGAATCAAAATTTCTGAGATAAAATTGAAAAACCCTCCAAATTTTCAGTTTTTTCAAGTGAGATTTGGAAAGTCCAGAGAAGCAGAGACAAACCTAAATTTCTTGGCACTTAAACTCAGCAAGTTTGCAGATCACATCAAGCTGAGGATGCAGTGACACATCTGAGGGACGGGGCCATCCAGAGGGACCTGGACGAGCTCAAGCAGTGGCTGAGGCTGGCATATTTCTGATGGACAGACTGAGAGCAACCCTGGGAAGGACTTAGGGGTGCTGGTGGGTAAGAGGCTGGACATGCCCCAGCCGCATGTGCTGGCACCCAGAAACTCCCCATGTGCTGGGCTGATCCCACAGCGTGGGCAGCAGGTGAGGGGAGGATTCTGCCTCTCTGCCCTGCTCAGGTGAGACCCCACCCACAGCGCTGCCTCCAGTTCGGGAGTCCTTGGTATAGGAAAGATGTGGACCTGGTGCAGTGGGTCCAGAGAAGAGCCACAAAAATGATCCTAGGGCTGGAGCACCTCTGCTGTAAGGAAAGCCTGAGACAGTTGGAATTGTTTAGCCTTGAGAAGAGAAGGCACCAAGAAGACCTTATTACCACCTTTCAGTACTTAAAGGGGGCTTGTAAGAAAGATGGGGACAGACTTCTTAGTAGGGGCTGTAGTGATAAGAGAAGGGATAATGGTTTAAAACTAGAAGGTTGATTCAGACTAGATATAAGGAAGAAACTTTTTGTGCTGAGGATAGTGAAACACTGGATTGCTTGGTCAGAGAGGTGGTGGCTGCCCCATCCCTGGAAGTGTTCAAGGTTGGGTTGGATGGGGCTCTGAGCAACCTGATCTAGTGGAAGGTGTCCTTGCCCATGGTAGGGGACTTTGATTATGTGATCCAGCTCAAACCATTCTGTGATTTTATTATCCCATATTCAAGGTAAATAAGCTCCGTATTATGACGGGAAATGAAGGTGCTTTAATTTCTGCAGAAACGTAATTTCATTTGTCTGAGAGAGAAATTAAATGTTACCTAATGTGAAGATGAGAGCAAAATAAAGTAATATAAAATGGCTACTTTTACAGCTGAAAAAGAAAGCATATATCCTTTCCCTAAAATGAACTCCTTTTCCTGTTATCCCCCAGAAGCAGGAAGATTGTTTAAAGACTTTTTTATTACTTGGTAGTCTTAGAAATAAGTTGGATTTAGGCAGTTTTCCTCCAGGTCATGTCCAGTGTTTAATTGTAAATATTTTATCAAGGAAGCATCAATAAGTGTCTCTCGTATTTACCAAATGGTTCTTTTCACGAATAGCATCAGTTAAAATGGGAAAATTGATTGGAATTGTTCTCCTTCCCATAGGTAACAGGATAGAAAATACACAAAGGAAGGAAAGGAAAAGAGTTAGAAAGGAAAACCAACAGTCACAAATATCCAAGACTGACATTGCTATGGAGTCAAATTGCAGGGGGGAGAGAGGACTACTTTCTGCATTGCAGTATTTCACTTTAAGGTAACATCCTTTTGTTATGCAACACCCAAAGATGAGTACTGAAGAGCTCATTAAATGCTCATTATGTCCAAACTTCTTGTCTTGTAACCTGGGAGAGAAGAACCAAAAGGAAATATCAAATAACTTTGTTCCTACGTTAGATGCCAGGCTGTGCTGGGGTATGCAAGGAATGGCACTGGTAAATTGCATTAATTTCTCTTCTGAAATCGATAATGGTGTTGCGGTATTTCCATAGCTGTGACCTGTTACTCTGGAGATTTGTTTATCAAATTTGGAGAATATCCCAGACCTTTTCTTGGCGGGGGGGGNNTGGGGGGGGGGGGGGGGGGGGGGGGGGAGGAGGGAAGTGTGAAGGAAAAAAAGTTCACATTCTCAATAGACCTCAGAGATAAGAGGAAGTCAGATAAGCACACTAGGAAGGATAAAAACACCCATTTTGCGTCAACTAAAACACAGTTGTGCTAAGGAAGGGCAGATAGTAATGAATTGGAGGAAGTATCCTTTATATTTCTGGACTTCGTCTGTAGCCATGTTCTTTCTGCCAGAAATCAGCTTTTCAGCTTCAAGAAAGAATAGGCTGGAGTGGGGGTTGGGTTACAGTTAGGGTGTGCTCCAAGTGATTACTTGCTTCAGGCAATCCATGCTTTGGGTTTGCAAGCATGATGTAACTGAATATAAAGAAAACAAGCAAGGTCAGAAACCAAATAGATTTCTTCTCACATACATATAGAGAAAAATCCATCAAATTCTGCAGAATAAAAGTAGCGAACAACCAGCTAGATAAGTTATTTTATGTATAATTAGTTAATTGACACCACTGTCTTAATAAAATAAAATTATTTTTGGACCCTGGAGTAAAACTAATTTAGAGCCCTGGAAATGCTGAAAGTTGTTTGTGACAAGTGGTTACCATTTCTTGTAATAATACAAAACTACAAAATTGAGCCTGTCTGCCATGAGTACAATGAATATATGACTTGTTGAACATAATGTCGTACTCTCTCACAGGGCAGAGACAAAAAACGGAAAGCAGGGAAAGGGGCAACTAGCTGGTGCAGAAAGGTGAAGGTTTCAAAAAAAACCCACAAAACAACACTTCCTTTTAGATTACAAGATGTTCTTTGCTGCTTTCAGGTACAGCATACTTAGAAGTCCAACTAGTCCTGCCTGCATTGTTTAGCGGTGCAATTGTTTTAATTCTTTCAACAACGGGGAGAGGGGGAGGGAATAGTTTTTATTTCACCTACCAGCCTCCAACAGGGTGCATTCGTAACTGCTGAGGAGACTTGATCTTTGAATCCTGAAGGTGAGTTTTTACAGGCTTTTTTTTTTTCCTCTGTATGTATTTATGGAAAGAGAGGTGATGTGGGGACACACATAGACACATTTGAACACAATTCACTCTTGGACTTATGTTGAACTGCCAACCTTGGCATGTACTGTGAGGGGTGTAGGGGCTCCAAGATCACCAAGTGATGATTATGTTTGAATTTAAAACTTTTCTAAATTTGCTGAATTTTTGAACTGAACTGAGGAGAGGGGGAACAAGAGAAGAAAGGGCTTTAAGGTCGCGGGGCGGGGGGGGGGTTGGTGTTTCTATTTTTCAGTTATTATTTTATAAATCTTTCTCATGAACTAATTTCCTTGCCTGTGCTTTAAGGTAAATGGGCCAAGTAATTCTTTGTGGTTTAAAGTGAACTCTTTGGTCTCCCTTCTTACCTGTCTCTGAACTTCATTGTTTCTCTTTCACCTTTTACTAGGCAGAACAAACAGAAATTCTCAGTGAACTTTCTGTTTCCACAGAAACACTGGAAACCTGTCAGTGTACTTTGGGATGTTTTTTAATGTGGCCAAACATTCCCGTCTCTTTAGTTAATTAACGATTAATGTAGCCACCAAGGAAGAGTGTGCCAGGAATGTGGGACATACTGGTACGAAGTCTGATTGGCAGTGACTTGATTTTTTTTCCTCCAGTTATTTATACTGAGTCACAAAAAATCAGACTGAGACACCTCTTTCTGACTCCTGCTTTTCCTTCAGCTTAGTAAACTCCTGATATCACAATAGAGGCCAGGAGAAGAGCTCTAGTGGAGTGGAAATTTCAGTGAAGAAACTGGAAGTCAAAGGTGAGTACAGAAGTTTGGAATAACCTCCATCTATGAGGTGACACAGTTGCTTTAGAAAAGGAGGACTCCAGGCATGAACACAAGCCCTCTGGAAAATCCATATGCAATGGTGCCCAGGGCAAATTGATGCAGCTCTGGCATTGTGGCACATGTTTATGAAAGTAAATGTGAAATCTTAAGGTGGAAGACTTTTTCTAATAATTTTTTGGTTTTTCATGCTATTGGTGTTTTGGTGGTTTTTTAGTATTCTTTTTTCTAAGTAACTGGCCTATATTATAAGCATATATGGTGAGGTTTTGCACCTCCGTTGAAAAATACCTTTTTAAAGCATTCTGTCAGGGCCCTGTGGGTACTAATTGCCCTAATGGCCCTGACCAGCCCATCTGGCACCCCCTCCATGGGCCCAGGAGCCCATGTAAGCTCAGCTCTGGGCCCTCAACCCCTACCTGAGCTCTACCCTTTAGGGCTCAGGCCCCACACACCCTGAGGTCCAGGCACTGACAGCAGGCTGTCTCAGTTGTGGTCTTTCATTGTCCCCTGGGGACCCTGAGGATCAGCTTCTGTGCTTGGCCTCAAACCTGTCTCATCCCACAGACTTGTTGGGTGGTCTTGGGTTCTGGGGGAGGGAAGGGAGTTGCTGCCATGGCCAGTCCTGCTCCCCTCGCCACAGTACCAAGAGAGTGGGTCCTGGTTGCTGAGGCCTCTTCCCCACCAGTTTCTTCCCCTTGAGTCCTAGTAAAAGAAATTGAGAGATTTTCTCTCTAAATAGCTAATAAAGCAGAAAAATCCAGATTGCCCCCCAAAAAATAAATTGCTCTATTCCTTTGCATGTCTCCTCACCCAGTCTGCACCTTCATTTAAGTTAGTGTTTATGTTGGCTATTAAAACAGGTCCACCAGCCAAGCAAATGTTGACTCAAATTATATCCATCTACTATTTCAGACGCCTGCTGTGGTAGTTAATTTGATGTGATTAAATACAAAGTTTTGTTTTCTGGTCTCATAACTGTGCACACAATTTTGTGTTGATTTTGTCATTATAAATCTAAAGAGATAATCTTAGCAGGACTAAGCTTACCAAAAGCTCCTCTGAAAAACACAGAGGGCTGTTTAAGATGAAACATGTTAGGTTACAGTTGATCTAATGGGAAATGTTTAAATCCTGATCAGAGAAATCTCCAAGTCAAAGTTATTTATCCTGAGAAAATGACAGAAACAGAAAGCAAGCTGATTTGCTGTACAGGAAGTTAACGGAGTCACGGGGTTTCCCACAAACAGTCAAAAGTACTAGTACAATTGCAGAGGAAGCAGATGGGGAACACGCAAGGTTGTGAGGTCTCTCAGTGGAAGCAGAGTTGGGGCACTGGAAAGCATGAAGTACTACACAATGAAGCTTGAAACTGTGAGTAAATACACTATCGTTTGATTCTTTTGATGTTCAGAAGTGCATGATTTTGTCCGTTCTGGTGAAATACCAGGATTGCACATAACAAACATAAACTCCATTTTTTTTTCACTTTACGTAACAACTGAAAATTCCGAGGTGTTGTCTTAACTATTTCAGGCAAAATGGGTGACAGTGTTTTATCAAACTTCACTACAACAGTTATTAAAAGCAAGGCTCTTTTTTCTGGTGTGTGAATAAGTTTTTTCAACTTTCTTCATATAACACACCTTGCAGTTAAACATTGTCTTCCGGTTTCTTCTCTGTATTGCAAGTCACCTAAGCAAACAGAGAAGGTCCAGAATAGCTAACATATTTTAAAATTCCTCTTTGGAAGAGGAGAGATATTTTTCAGTTTCAGAACACAGAAAATATGTTCTTCAGTTACAAAGACCACAGCGATATCAGACAAGTGAAACAGTGCTCATTCGCTCCATATTGGAATGCCATCTTATACGAAGTGAGGCTTTGACAATATATGTTAATTTGAACAAAGGACAGTACAAAGCAGTACAATAAGTATCTCTTAACTCCTTGCATATAATCCTTTTTCAGAATGACAGTGGCTATTTCTGGTGAGAAATTATTGCTGTTACAATAGTTGAAATGCTGCATTTTTTAAAGATCCCGTCCCAGCTGAAAAAAGAGAAACTTAGTGTTTTAATCACCTAGTTCAGTGGATATCAGCTAATGGTTGCAGACTGTGGATTCCGAAAGAAGTGGCACAAGCTTGAACCCAAAATCATATTTTATATTTGGGAACCGATGCCATCCCTTTGAAAATTTGTGTATCAACTACTATCCCTTTGAACAGGTCAAAATGAAAGAGAAATGGGATGATGCTCAGTAACCACTGGAACTTACCAGAAACTAAACAGTTATTTAATGAGTACGTTGTTTAAACAGAGTATATGGATCTCTGTGTGTCTCTGTAGTTTGTATAGACTTCTAAGTCCCTGTGTGAAAAGGACTTGTTTCTTTAGTGTCCTGTTGTAACGTTTTACTCACAGTCACCTTTCATGCCCTACAAGGCCCCTGGTTTGTAATACAAATGCTAGTCTACTATTTTCCAGATCAAGTGGTTAATAATCTTGTTGGCATGATAAAACTACTGATAGCTTGTTTTCAAACAAACAATCGGGATGAATTTGTATTGCCCAAATTGGGTAAGGTATACATACAAAAAATGAAGAGAAACAATAGCATAAGTTTGTTTACACATAGTTCAAAAAGGAGCAGGAGAGTGTTTCACCTAGGAGACCTGAGGGGCGAGGGAACATTTGAGTGAACTTCCTGCTTTGCATAATTTGTACATAAAACTAAGATGAAGACTTCTGTGCAGAGGTATATACAGGAATTGCTCTCTTTACATTGGCTAGACAGCAGTGGTGTTCCAAAAGGTAGAGTGTATTTTAAGATTTGGTCTTTACTGCAGGAAGAGACTACTAGTTTTCTGCT
Organism: Oxyruncus cristatus; assembly: GCA_013399855.1. Classification (NCBI taxonomy): domain Eukaryota; kingdom Metazoa; phylum Chordata; class Aves; order Passeriformes; family Cotingidae; genus Oxyruncus; species Oxyruncus cristatus. Next base: position 73,118 of record VXAY01005799.1, on the reverse strand, counting down.
ATTTCTTGAATCTTAAAAATGCAATTTTCCTGTAAGTTTCCCAGGCCTAACTTAACAGGAATTATTCAAGGCATATTGCTTCCTGCTGTAGGACTGACAGTTGAAAACATATTTCACCAGAACAGTGTAATGGTTTTTTGCACTTAGCATCTGTATAAAACAAAGAAACAAACGAACAAACCTGGATCTTGTATTTCTGCAAAAAATCACAACAGACATTAGAACTTCATTATCACTTTGTTTCATCTCCCCCTTTAGTAAATTTGTCCCATCTCCTATGCAGTAAATCATCCTCCGCAGAAAAGCTTCTATCACGATGCTCTGGTTTTCTCTACCTTCCTCAGTCCCTTTGTGTTCTCGTGGATGGGAAGACTGGATCCAGAAACTACTCTACTTTTACTACTTAATTGAAGCTCTTGTCCTCTGTCCTTGTTACATTTCTCTCAGTCTTCAAACCTAGTCCCATCTCTGCTAAGAATTCTGTTGAATCTCTACGAAGAATTCTGTTATTTCTTCAAAGAGAATACTGACAGATAAATACTACCTCGAAAGGGGAGAGGGGAGAAAAAAAAAAAAGAAAAGCAATTGTGGATGAAAAAACAACAACTAGATCTTGAGCTGACTTTCTGTGTTGTTGTTGGCTTCTTTTTGTGTATTTTTTTCCCTGAAGTTTTCAGGAAGCATTTTTCAATCCTGCTTCCTAATTAATACTCTTATGGGAAAAAAACCCCAACAAAAACACTTCACTCTTAAATATTCTTTCTCTTACTTTTCTACTAAACAGCATGGGACTAATTGTAAATGGTTTCCATCCAAAAATAGGGTATTTGAAGAACTTCAGTGCAAGCTGATAGCTTATGATGCAGTCCTACTTTTAAATATATTGTATCTTTTCTAGGCAAATACCGCTCTCGAGGGCCTACCTAGCTAGCTACTAGTGAGATGATGACAAAATGCATATTTGAATTTTACTGGTTAATTGAGGAGGCCGTATTAGAAGTATTTAAAGCAGATGGAAATACATCTTCAGACCTGAGTAACTTTAAAGTTTGTGAGCATATTAGAAAGCCTATTCTGCATATGACAAGTTGCAGAGAGCAACACAAATTTTAACTTTAGAGAAGGGGTTATTATTACACATCATTCAGAGTAACTTCTTCCATTCTTTGTGGCCAAGAGAATGGAAAAGAACATTTGAACAGCAGCATCTTGGATTTGCAAGGGGAAGACAAAACACCTATGGATGGTGTATACAACTGCTAATGGTTCTGATACATTGCTGTTTATGCCACCTTGTATCACACCCTCATGACTGCTAGAATAAACACGGTTTCATAGTATCATAGATAGTATCATAGAGTGGTTTGGATTGGAAGGAACTTTGAAGGTCATCTTGTTCCACCCCCTGCCATGGGCAGGGATGCCTTCCACTAGCCCAGGTTGCTCCAAGCCCTGTCCAACCTGGCCTTGGACACTTGCAGGGATGCGGCAGCCACAGCTTCTCTGGGCAACCTGTGCCTCTCCACCCTCACATCCATGAATTCCTTCCCAATATCCCATATAACCCTGCCCTCTCAGTAGGAAGCCATTCCCCCTTGTCCTGTCACTCCAGGCCCTTGTCTGAAGTGCCTCTCCAGCTCTCTTAGAGCCCTTTTAGGCACTTTAAAATGCTATAAGGTCTCCTCAGAGCCTTCTTGTCTCTAGGTGAAAAAATCCCAACTCTATAGCAGAGGTGCTCCAGCCCTCGGAGTATCTTCATGGAGTTGCGTGGACTCACTCCAGCAAGTCCACATCCTTTTTATGCTGAGGACCCCAGAACTGGATGCAGCGCGCCAGGTGGGGTTTCATGAGAGCAGAGCAGAGGGGGAGAATCTTCTTTTGATGCAATCTAGGACACAGGCGTTATGGGCTGCTAGCGCACATTGCCAGGTCACGTCAAACTTCTTGTCCAGCAGCACTTCCAAGACCTTCTTCTCAGTCCTGCTGAAATCAACTGCCAGTTTTGAACTGTGGTCTGAGACTTAGCATCTTTAGTGGCAAAAGCGGTTTACACTTAGGTAGTCTCAGTCACCTTATCAAATGAAAAGATCCTAGACAGTGTTGAATACCAGAGGATCCTACCAGGCTCTAAAACGCATTGGGCTCTGAAAACATTTTCTTTGTGACTTGGTAATCAGAACAGGGGAAAGATAATTCTATAGTTTTACAAACTTCTCAGAATATCAAATGATAAAGAATGTGGGTTCTCTATAAAATTAAGTTTCTTCTAGACCTCAAAGTGATTCAAATTACACTATGTTACCATTACTGTATACCAAAACAGCTGAACCTGTTGCACTGCACCCAGCTGTAGACTAAAATATAACAAAGCTCATAATGAGGTGGTGTAAGGGAATCTCTCACTTTTTTCCAAACTTTAAGAAAAGTCAGCTCTTCATACTACATTTGGAGGTATCAAAACAGTAACAATTGTATTTAAGAGAGTACAGGTCAGTATGAAACATGAGTCATCCTTGGCGAATCACTAAAAGTGCATTTTTTGTGTTTTTTGTTTTGTTTTAGAGGAAGTGAATTGAAGACTGAGTATAAAAGTTTATTAATTTGCAAATTGTGAAATTCAGCAATGATACACTGTGGAAAAAAATATATTTGTGCTGTTGTTGCATGTACTCTTATTTTCGCAAGCATTTTAATCTGCTATTGGAAAGATCTTCAGCTATCGAATACAGTAACTAGAAAAATCTTGCCCGAGGCAACAACTGCCAGTCCAGCAGGTCAGCTTTGTAGGGGAAAAATTGCTCAAAATGCAATAACACCATTACAAGATAACAAAACTTTTATTATATCCCCATACTTTGATGACAGAGAAAGCAAAGTCACTCGTGTGATTGGGATTGTTCACCACGAAGATGTGAAACAACTATACTGCTGGTTCTGCTGTCAGCCCAACGGAAAGATCTATGTATCAAATGCAAAAATCGATGTTCACTCAGATAGATTTGGATTCCCTTACGGTGCAGCAGATATAGTTTGTTTGGAACCTGAAAACTGTGATCCAACGCATGTATCAATTCATCCGTTTGCACATGGAAATATTGACCAGCTGCCAAGGTTTGAAATTAAAAACCGCAAGGCTGAACCCTTTTCTGTTGACTTCACTGTCTGCATCTCTGCCATGTTTGGAAACTACAACAATGTCTTGCAGTTCATACAGAGTCTGGAAATGTACAAGATTCTTGGAGCACAGAAAGTGGTGATCTATAAGAACAACTGCAGCCATCTGATGGAGAAAGTCTTGAAGTTTTATATAGAAGAAGGAACTGTAGAGGTAATTCCCTGGCCAATAAACTCACGCCTCAAGGTTTCCTCCAAATGGCACTTTTCTATGGATGCAAAAGACATTGGCTACTACGGACAAATCACAGCTCTAAATGACTGTATATACCGTAACATGCAAAGGAGCAAGTTTGTGGTTCTTAATGATGCTGATGAAATAATTCTTCCCCTTAAGCATCTAAACTGGAAAACAATGATGAGCAGCCTTCAGGAACAAAACCCAGGGACTGGCATTTTCCTCTTTGAGAACCATATCTTCCCAGAAACCATCTCTACTCACCTGTTCAACATCTCGTCCTGGAATACTGTGCCAGGTGTTAACATATTACAGCACGTTCACAGAGAGCCTGACAGGAAAGATGTTTTCAATCCCAGGAAAATGATAGTTGATCCACAAAAGGTGATTCAGACTTCAGTCCACTCTGTCCTACGTGCCTATGGGGACAGTGTGAATGTTCCCATGGATGTTGCCCTCATTTATCACTGTCGGAAGCCCCTTCAAAGAGACCTTCCCAGAGAATCCCTTGTCAGGGATACAAGCCTGTGGAGATACAACTCATCATTAATCATGAATGTTAACAAGGTGCTATCTCAAACCACACCGTAAGTTCAAAAGTGAAACCTTGGTTTTAAAGAGGGAAAGTGGAGAGCCACCCTTATTGTGGGGAGGCAGAGGAGATTGTTTAAAGATCACATTAAAATGATTTCCACATGGTTGCATTTTGCAGTGATTTAGGAAAGCAGCCCTTTTATGTACTGCATAACTATATATGCATTTGATATGTGAACTCAATCAATGTATCCAAGGAAGAGATTTTTCAAAATTGAAAAACTTATTTGGTTCACAAACAATGTTTGAGGATTCAGTCTACTATTTTCTAATGATATTTGCACAAGATTGGGAAGTACCTGATGACACCGTTATGGGTTTTTGCGGGAAATCGATGTGATGGTCCTCTTATCGAGGATACAACCCTTTGGAGATACGCATCTTTGGCTTTGAAAGTGAACTGTGTTGGGTATGCTACAATTTGAAGTGTAGTAATGAAATGTAAAGGTGTTGCAATAGGCATTTAATGCTACCTTCTCCCCAGCAATAAATGCATTGTATGTTTAAGTTCTCTAATACTCACAGGGGAAAAAAAAGGTCTTGTAACTTATGGCCTTTGACACTAGAAAAAAATACCCCACCATAGAAGTCGTTCAAATGCCAACATTGTATTTTGTTGTAGAAATGATTCAGCTATCAGCTCTGTCTCCAAAAGTAGATAGGACTCCTGTAAACTAAATGTTATCGTTGTGTAATTATCAAATTCCCAGTACTTTGTTAAAGATTGATTCGGATTTTGAAAATATAATGCTTAGCTTGTGTTTCTCTGTTTTACACAAGTTAATGTGACAAAGTGACAGTTCAGCGTCGGGGTCGAGTCCGGAGACCTCCGCGAGTACGGTGAGGCACTGCTGAGGTCCTTTTCCTGCACCTGGGCTGTCTGTGCCGCTCCTTCCAGGGATTCGTCTCCCCGGCACACGGCACGTGGACCTGGGTGATCGGCCCGCCCGGGGCCGCCGCGGGCCGGGCAGACCTTGCTCCCCGAAATGCTCCGCAGGCGCAGATCGCTCCGGGACTGGCCGCCGCGTCTTTCCTGGGGCCTCCCCGCCCAATGCCCTGGGGACCTGGGGCGGTAGCGCGCGCGGCCGGAGGCGCAGCGGTGAGGCCACCGCCTGCCCCGGCGTTCCCGCCGCCCGCGACCGACTCCCCACTGCGCGCCGGATGGGCCTCCTGGGGCCGAGCTGCGCTGGGGCCGCTGGCCCGGCCTGCTCGCCCAGCGCCGGTGCCGTGCCCAGCGATCCGTGCGGAGACACCAGCCCGGCTCGGTACCGCGAGCAGCCGGCCCGGGCGAGCCGTGTGGGGGCGGATGCGAACGGCCCCACCCGGAC
>VXAY01005799.1:23185-67749 GCA_013399855.1 Oxyruncus cristatus | reverse complement strand
GGCCGCATCCGGCGCCGCCTCGCTGGGCAGGAGATGACGGGATCGAGTGCACCTGCCGGGCTCGGCTTAGGGGCGCCTTGGGGCTGCTTCTGTCGGTGCCGCAGAGGTGGCCGGGGAAGGGGCGCGAGGGCTCCGGTAGCACCGGCCCAGCTCCGCGCAGCTCCCGCGGCTGTTACCCCACGGGGCGCTGGTGGCGGCGGCGGCACCGAACACCGGGAGAGGCCCCCGCTCTGCCGCCGTGTGCGCGTGATCGGCCTTGCGGGACCAAGGCGGGGCTAGGCTGCGGCACCCGCTCGCGTTCCTGTAGCTGGCATCGCTNTGGCTCGGGAGTTTATTTCCGTTCAAGAAATGTAAAATCAGATGGTCGTCAGCTATAGCATTGTTTTACGGTACTGGTGCTAACCACTCAATGGTAAGTTAAAGGTACAGATTAATTGTCCAGACCAGGCTTTTTGAGTCTCCATCTGAACATATGCCAAGCATGGACTTTAATCTTGGATTTAAAGCATGCATAACTTCTCCAAAGAGTAGTTCCAGTGTGTGGTGTGGGTTAATCCTGGTAGGCAGCTCAGTTGCTCACCCTTCCCCTTGCAGTGGAATGGGGAGAGAATCAAGGGCCAACGTGGAAAAAATCTGGGTTGAGATAAAAAGTGTAAGAGGTAAAGCAAAGCAAAATACAGGATCTATTCATTATGTCCCCTTAGCAGGCACATTCCTAGCCATTTCCAGGAAAGCAGGGCTTCATCAGGTCTGATGGTAACTTAGAAAGCCATATGTTGTCACATTGTGTGTCTCCTCCTTTTCTCCCCAGCTTTGATTGCTGAGCAGGGCATCATAAGGTGTGGAAAGGGCCTTGAGCTGGTTCAGTCAGCTGTATCCCCTGCAAACTTCTTATGCTGCCCTACTTCTGGGACAGGAGCCACATGAGAAACAGAGATGGCCTTGACACTGTGTGAGCACTGCTCAGAGATAGCTAAACATCAATGTGTTTGAAACACTCAGTTTGGTCACCAAACACAGCACCCTGCTGGCTCCTGTGGAGAAAATTAACTCTGGTCCAGCTAACAAAAGTACAGTGTGAAAGACAAAAAGTTGAAATAACCGTCTTTTAAACATCATGTAATTTTGATTTTGCCTGATCTATTTTTTTTCCAAAGGACACAAAGTCTAATTGTTTACAATAGGAGGAGTTTGCTTAGGGATGCACGGCAGATTATGATGGAGAAGTTTATGTGTGTACAGGGAATTGTGTGGTTTGTTAGTTCTAATGGCACAAAATAAGTATATGGCAATACTGTATGTTGTTATACAATATATGGTCTGGCTTACCATCTTTGTATTTAGAATAGAAATGGCCAGTTTAATTTTTTTAAAACAGTATTTTATGAGGAGTGGAATAATACTGCCTTCAGTTTAATCCTTCAAACAATATGCTCCTGACTTTGCGTCTTATAAGAGAGGAAGGACACCAGTGTGTCAAAGAGTCTTTCTGAAAAATATAATCTATGAAAAGATTAGCATCAGACAATCTACATAAAGATGGTAAATGATTTGGAAATTTTATTTAGTACCAGTGGTTTGTGTAGTTACTTTTGACAAAAATTATGAAGTAGCGGATAGAGAATAACTTTATTCAAAAATAATTATGTTACTAATGCTGTTTGTTAGTCATGGGTTTTTATTTAGACCCTGCATAAACCAAGGCTTAGGCTGTTTATTATTTCTGTGCTACTGAATCTAGTACATCGTACTAGCAACTGAAACTCTGCAATCACCTCTTATCAGTTGCCCCCTATCCTTACCCTAGATTGGGAGATAAAGTAATAAATTGAGAGTTATCAAAAATTTCACTCAGTGTAAACTTTGTGAAGATACTGAAATGAGCAGCTTAAAAGGTCTTCAGCTGTTTCAATGCAGAGAAAACAAGTTACAAAGGAAGGCCACAATGCAGAGAGCATGCGAGGAAGATAAACAATTACCAAGAAATGGCTCTTGAACTAAATTAGCACTTGGTTCCACCTTTTAGGGTAGGGTCAGTTCTGGAGGGTTAAAAACAGATGACGAAAAAGAAGTTCTGCAAATATAAGCTGTACAGCAAAGGTAAAAACAACATCCAGTTGGAAGGCAATACAGAAAAATTTCTGTTTCAAAATTCTAAAAGACAGACAAGCTATTGGAAGAACCTATAGTGGGAGTTAAATAAACTTATTGTGAGCATAGTGGTACAATGCTAAAGCATGAGTGATTCCTTGGTTTAGGAAGGGCAAAAAAGATGATTTTAGTATATCAAAGTTTGTAGGTGCATTCTTGGTCCCATACAAGCTTTAAGAGAAAATTTTAGAAAGACTGACAAAAGAAATAAGGAGAAATGTGATTAATTTGAGCAGCCTGATCTACTGAAATACGCCCCTAGCTACAGCAGGAGGACTGGAACTAGATGATATTTAGGGATCCTGTCCAACCCAAGCCATTCTGTGATCAGAACCAAGACAAGAGCTCTTTATTATGATCTTGATGCAGAAGAAAACACATTGTGTAACTGCCCTTGGCTGACAAACTGGGCAGATGTATTAATCATTGGCTGATGACCAGCTCAGATGTATCTATGCAGTGTGATGCACCTTCAAAAAATGTAATCCTGGCATGTGTTAAGAAAGAAAATTTTTAACAGTGATGAGGGCTTGTTACTTGTCATGCACAAATGGACAAGGATCAGAGATTTCTAGTCTCCTGTATTAGAGATTAATTGAACCTGGGCCAAGCACACAGAAGTGATTGGTAAATGAAGAGTGTTTCTTCTGAGGTGGTTTTAGAACAGCCTGTCTTGTTTAATGAAAAAGTAACAAATACGAAGACTGGGAGGTGATATGACTGCAGGCTGTCAGGGCAGTGGGGAGGAACAAAGCCTTTTTAGGGAGAATGCAGCAAAGTAGCCATCAATACTATTAGCTAAATTTAGCATTAAAACAGATCTGTATAATTTGTATCATGTTCTACTTGCATATTAATTGGAATTGAAAGATACAAAATTGGACTTACTTATTATTGTTTTTATAAAAGAAACCCTTTTAAATTTACTGAAAGCATACTTTTGAAGTTAAAATTTGCCAAGTACTCTCTATAGTAAAGAAATGGAATGCTCCTAATTACACTGACTTTATGTATTTTCTGACTACGTATCTGTGCTGTTAATTTCAGGAGGTCAAAATTAATGAGTAATGTTGGAGAAACCGTGATTTTCACTCCTTAAATAACTGAGTATTTCTTTAAGATTCTGTGTCCTGGTGTATCTTGAGCTCAAGATTTTGCTCTTTTTCTCTGCTTCTAGAACCTGCTGTTGTTTCAGCACTCTCTCACAGGTCCTCATAGGATCTGTATTTACCTATTTGAACTAGGCCTATACTGTGTTAGGGAAAAAAATGATTGCCCAAGAAATACAGATATATGGTATATTTTTCTAGTTCTTTTCAAGTATGTGTGTGAACTGCAGATATATCAACATGAAAGATTAATTTCCAGAAGGAAACTTAAGTACCCTTAAGAAAATCACCCATGTTTGATCTGCTTCAACAATTCCACACTCATTTGTAATTTAAATTAAGTTCTTGTGGCGAAACTGTATGCATTGCTCAAGAGAAGGAAAACTTGTTTTTCTAGTAGGTGTGGCTGCTGTTACTGACATTAACAGAGCACCAGCTATCTGAAATACAATGTGTCCATAACTGACTTGGGTGTTGTACCAGGATTTTTTTCCCTCAGTATTGTTCTGTATTGAACAATATTTGCAATTAATCTTAAAAATATTTAAGTTTTTATCTGTTTAAAATAAACAATTGGTAGATTATCTCAGCAAAATACCTTAGCAAAAAGTAAATGGAGGACTGAACAGAACTGCACTCAGCTATCTGCTTTAAAAGGTACTTTTTCCTTTCCAGCGTTCACTGTTTAAAACAGTTGAAAAGATGTATTTCTTCTTCTTTATTATCTGCTAGCAAAAGCAGAAGAAAAAAGCAGGTAATAAATTGATTCTGTTACTTAATGTTGACATGTTTTGATATTTCTTTTGTTAAAAACTATTTATTCTGTAAGACTGAACAATATTTTTAACTCAAAAATAGATTAACACTAAGAAAAAAAATGTTAAATGTGACCTTCTCTATGTCGTAAGAATGCTAATTTATATAATAACATCCTTGGAATGAGAATGCTTGGGGAAAACTTTTTGTACTTTAGAATGTTTCATAAAAATACTTAGAAAATTTGAGTTGTTTTCAGTCACAAATCTCCAGCTGAAAGTCATATGACAGTAGCGGACTCTTACCATGTATTTGCAGTTCTGATCTTAATTGTAAGGACTTCTGGCAGAACTCTCCATTTCAGAGACAGAGAAGTCAATGCTTTCTGCTGCTCCTTTTCTGCTTTATGCCTAGTGGGATACAGTGAGGTTTCTGGTGCCCCGTGGCTGTTCCAGTCTGTAAAGCAGTTTCTTGGTAGTTGGCAAAGGCTGCTGTAAATCGTCACCCTTGGCAAATGGGGCATTTTAAGGGGTGTGTTGTGATTGTAGTTCTCCTTACTTTGCTTTCTCATGAAAGAGCAATTGTGAAAATATTTTACATTATTCTGAAGGCATGGACGATTATTTTTTGCCTACTAGAAACATTTTCTTCATCTTGTGCAACAGCATCACTTTACTTCATCTTGGCATTTTGCCCCACACTTCTTGCTGGCAGTTGGGGAAAGTCCTCTTCCAGTCCAGTTTTCTGATCTGGCATGAATTTGATTAATCTGGGACACTCGTTTTCCAAAGATCCTTGTGATACAAGCAGGCCTTTGAAGAGACTTGCTGTCACTTTACTGTTTATGGGTCATATCTCAATGCCTAAAGATGAATTTGTAGAGAAAACTTTAATCTGAGCTCCACTTGCAGAAATTGCTGCTTAAGAGTGCCCTAAGCTCCCGCCTGGGCATTAACACTTGCTCAAGATCGTGGCCATGCAGGTACTCGGGGCTGCCTGTCTGTCCCTGCAGCAGCAGGAGTGTAAGAGCCAACACCCAAAATGTTCCAGGAGATGAGCCAGCATTAAAGCAGTGTGAGGGGGCCCTGATCTCCACCGAGCATTAATATGTGGTGACCTTTCCTGCAAACCCTGCCTTGTACAGTGCTAAGTAGGGTAGAGCTGCTTACTGAGAATAAGTGTAATACCTGCATAGATTTCACTTGTCTACTGCTGGATTGTATGAATTGACCTTCGTCTGTATGTATTGCCTCATCTGTGGTGAACTGCAAATTAGGAAATTTATAAATTAACGGTTATATCTGAACCATTGTGTGCAATTCCCAATTAGTATGTTTATTACGTACTTGATTAATTCTATATACATTTAATTTATATATCAGCCTTTTGCTTGTCTGTGAGAAGTCTGGTTGAAAATTTTTTTTAGATAATATACACTGTAGGGGAAACAAAAGTTTTGCTTTGCTTTAAGAATTGCTGCCTAATTATTAAATTGGATATTCTAAAATTTGGATTATGGAAAATAATGATCAATAATAATGATTAATAATTACTCCTTGTGCTGTTGTATATAGACCTCTGTTATATTCCCCTACAGGCCATATACAGAAACTGCTCCACACATCTGACAAATGAAGGTATTCAGAGTGTCATATGCAGTATCAGCCATACCATTAAAGGTGTGTTCTGTGGATGATTTTACATAAAAGCACAGTAGCTGGGTCTCTGTTTAAATCAGTGCACAATGATAGAGATTTACCCCATCTTGTATGTGAAGTTCTTGAACAATGATCATGAGTCAAGATTATCTCATACACTATGTATTTTCTTTTCTGCAGATGCAGCAACATAAAGTACAAGGACAAAGAAATTTACATCCACCTTTAGATAAATTCAGAATGTTGTGTGGCAGGAAAAAATCTTACTTTGCTGCTGCTGTGTGCATTATGACTCTAACTTCAATGGTCACGGTTTCTTATCTTAGGTTACAGAGACTTTCTCACCAGCCAAAAGTAATTCAAGAAGGTAGCAAATGTAGAGGGGAAATTGCCAATAGCACAATAACACTATTAAAAGATAACAAAACTTTTATTATATCCCCATACTTTGATGACAGAGAAAGCAAAGTCACTCGTGTGATTGGGATTGTTCACCACGAAGATGTGAAACAACTATACTGCTGGTTCTGCTGTCAGCCCAACGGAAAGATCTATGTATCAAATGCAAAAATCGATGTTCACTCAGATAGATTTGGATTCCCTTACGGTGCAGCAGATATAGTTTGTTTGGAACCTGAAAACTGTGATCCAACGCATGTATCAATTCATCCGTTTGCACATGGAAATATTGACCAGCTGCCAAGGTTTGAAATTAAAAACCGCAAGGCTGAACCCTTTTCTGTTGACTTCACTGTCTGCATCTCTGCCATGTTTGGAAACTACAACAATGTCTTGCAGTTCATACAGAGTCTGGAAATGTACAAGATTCTTGGAGCACAGAAAGTGGTGATCTATAAGAACAACTGCAGCCATCTGATGGAGAAAGTCTTGAAGTTTTATATAGAAGAAGGAACTGTAGAGGTAATTCCCTGGCCAATAAACTCACGCCTCAAGGTTTCCTCCAAATGGCACTTTTCTATGGATGCAAAAGACATTGGCTACTACGGACAAATCACAGCTCTAAATGACTGTATATACCGTAACATGCAAAGGAGCAAGTTTGTGGTTCTTAATGATGCTGATGAAATAATTCTTCCCCTTAAGCATCTAAACTGGAAAACAATGATGAGCAGCCTTCAGGAACAAAACCCAGGGACTGGCATTTTCCTCTTTGAGAACCATATCTTCCCAGAAACCATCTCTACTCACCTGTTCAACATCTCGTCCTGGAATACTGTGCCAGGTGTTAACATATTACAGCACGTTCACAGAGAGCCTGACAGGAAGGATGTAATCAATCCCAGGAAAATGATAGTTGATCCACAAAAGGTGATTCAGACTTCAGTCCACTCTGTCCTACGTGCCTATGGGGACAGTGTGAATGTTCCCATGGATGTTGCCCTCATTTATCACTGTCGGAAGCCCCTTCAAAGAGACCTTCCCAGAGAATCCCTTGTCAGGGATACAAGCCTGTGGAGATACAACTCATCATTAATCATGAATGTTAACAAGGTGCTATCTCAAACCACACCGTAAGTTCAAAAGTGAAACCTTGGTTTTAAAGAGGGAAAGTGGAGAGCCACCCTTATTGTGGGGAGGCAGAGGAGATTGTTTAAAGATCACATTAAAATGATTTCCACATGGTTGCATTTTGCAGTGATTATTTAGGGAATCTACAGCAGAGCCAGGAGTCATTTAATGATACCAAAGTTCAGTGTGGATTGCACTACTGTAAAATGTAAAATTTCAGTTAAAAAAATAAATTTAAAAAAATCAGTATTTCTCAACTGATTCAAATAATGCAAATCAGTTTTCAACCCTAACCCTAACCCTAATTCTTGCAGTTTGCATGTCCCTGGATACAAAATTTGTATGCGCCAATTGAGTAAAAGGTAAATAATTGAGCTAACTCTGCATTTCAACTATGAAAAAATTAACCCCTTATGTTCTTGGAAATAGTGTTTGTTAGAATGGTGATGTAATGTCACACTAAACAGCTATGGGGAGTTTTGCTGATCCCAGTGTCTCTTCAACTGGGTTTTTTGAGACGTAAGTTTAATAAGAAGAGTGATCACTCTTATTACTCACAGCTGTTCTGATTTACTGAAGTAGTAAGTGCTGAATTGTGTTGGAAAGGTTTAAAACACAGGCAAGGGATACAGACTGATGTTAAAGAGACTTTTGTGAACTGAAAAGAAGCTATTTCGAGGAGATAAAAATGGATGGCTGAAAAACTAGTTATGAAGCATGTTTGGTTTTTTTCTGGGACCATGAAGCCTCACAAGAAAATGTTTCTTCATGGAATTTAGGCATGAGTTGCATTTTAGTCCTTTATGTGGTGGGTAAGTTGAATTATATTGCTTCCTCGTATAGGTGTAAGGGTACAGAAGCTGCATCTTTTCCAACCTTTATCCAGTAATAGTGCCAGGTAGTTACTAACTTCTGCTGAAGGGTCAGAAAGCAAAGCAAACAAAAAAACCTCACTGTAGTTCCACAGTTTCATATATTTTCTGTTTGATAAGTCCCCAAAGCTGTTGTGGCATTGTATTAGAACATTCATATGAAGGCACATCTGAGGGCAGTCAGTCTGACACCGGTGTCTGACAGAGCGAAGTGTGAGAGCAGGTTTGCTTTTTTAAATTTCTACACCAGTGTCACTCTTTCATCCCTTCATCTGTTTTGTGGTGGCACATACCCTTACGGAGCTCTGTCAGTAGTAGATTAATATTATTAGCTAGCAGATATCCAAGAGGAACTTTACTTAGAGGTCTTCAAGACACAGTCTGTAAATAACTATTTGCTAATTGTGTTCATAATTACTAGCTGCTACGTTACTGGTTAAAACTTCATTTGTAAAACTAAAAGGGTAAAAGAGCAGTGTAGCGTGTACTGGATGTTTGTCATTGTTTCTGCTTGCATACTCTGGGGCAATGTAGAAAAGGAGAATTTGGAGTTCTGATTTAATTTTAACTTTTCTGCAACTTGTGAAATACTTGTGGCAGAATTCCTTTTCAACTACCAATTCACAGGTTTTGGCTGACTGTAGCATTTGCTTCAGAGTGGCTGCAATGTCTCCCAAAGTTTGTATCAACAAACTGGCAGCTGTATTTACAGCCCACGTGCCTGCTGCAAGGGGTACTGTCTTCCTTGGCACAGAGCCACTTAGAATTTTAGACTCATGTAGTTTGCAAGGGGTGTCTGGAAGTCCAACTCATAGCATGGTTTGCTCAGGACTTTGTCTAGGCTGGCTGGACACACAGTCTCTCTGGGCAACCTGTTCCAGACTTAAACTAAGCTCTAACAAGAGAATTTCTCTTGTTGCAGTTTGTGACAATTGTCCATTGTCTTGCTGTATGAGTCTGAGTTTGTCTTCTTTATAATTCCTTACTAGTTAGCTGGAGACAGTAGCAGGGCCTCCCCTCCCCTTGGCCACCACCACCTTCCACTTCCCCACCGTTCTTTCTGGAAGGCTGAACTTGGCTTTCAGTTTCTCAGCCATCTTGTGCTCCACCTCTCTGTGGATTCTGCATCATCAAGGTCACTAACAAACTTTGTTAACCACATTTTCCTGTTTCACTGATCTGGGTGCAATGACATTTCTGGCATGCTCCTGTTTAATCTTTCCAGATTAACACATTATTTTACAGGTGGCTCCTTCAGAGGAAGCTGAGTTGCCACACACATCACACACAGTGTAGTTACTCTCACATTAAGAATGATGAAAACTTGGTGTGAAGACAAGTAATTGACAGCTTTATACTTCATGTAAGCTTCCTTCACTTTTGAGTGCAGTTTGAGAGTTGTGAATCTGGGTTCAATTTTTTAAAATCCTTGACTACAAAAACATTTTTCAAAGTAAATTGGTGTGAATGAAGGTGGAAAACTGAGTGCTTAAGACTCTGTCCTTGAATTTAAGAGACACTGCTCCACTGTGACTTCATGCAATTCCTATTGCATCAAATACTGATTCTTGCATATGAAAACTCCCACTGGTGCAGTTAATACTGCAGACATTGGGAACCCTGGCCTTCATTCAGTACTGAGTATGAAACTGGGTCTCCTTGGAGAGTGGGAGGAAAAAATCATATTAACAATAGTAATGCTAACAGTTTTTGTCTCTTTAAGGACATGAGCCAATCTTCATGAAAACTCCTGTTTTCATGTGGTGTAAAAAAAAAAAAAAAAAAGACACGAAGGGGAGATTTTATTTTAAGGGAGGGGGGGAACCAACCTAAAGCATTTCTAAAGCATGTGATGTCATAGATACAGCTTTTAAGTACATGTTAAATAGCACAAAAGTATGTGGACAAGTATTTGCTGCTCAACAGTTACCCTGTGTACATCAGGTCCGTGATGATCAATAAGACCTTTTTTCAACTCCTGTGCTTTCTGGCAGACTTTTGATTTTATTTTTTTTTTTTTCCCCCCAGAGATGTGGCATTCTGTCATTTGCCCCTGCTTTCCAACTCTAGATGTAGCAAGTACTTTAAGTGCATTATATTAACTGCAACTTCTGGAAAAAGTGAATGGCTGGTAGACATTATTTAATACAAGAAAGTGACTTGTTGTAGAGATTGAACATCACCTTCCTATGCATTATATTTTTACCCACCTGTGAACTAAATTATGTTCTAACACAAACTATAGGAAATAAGGACTATAAAATAATGATCAAGGCATTTTGAGTTATGATGAACACTGTCAGATGTTCTCTGTGGCTAACTGCAATGGTAAGCTCTGTCAGAGATGAAAAGTTGCCTTGTTCTTGCTGAGGAGAGATCATACTGACATGTTCCTGAACTTAAAGAAATTATTATTGTTAACATCTGATCCTAGTTAAAGGGCTCTTTTGATTCTTCTATTTTAAAGGCTAAGTATTTAAAGCTACCAGAAAGAAAAACATTTTGGAGAAAGCAAACCCTTTCTCTCTCCAGAATCTATCTTCTCATTGTTAAGCAGCCATGCACTGTAACCAGTATTTGCTGTTACATGTATAAAAGCCTATGGTTCTAAAATAGTAGCCTCACCTTCTGTTTCAACAACAAAAAAACAGGTCAGAAGTCAGGTCAAGCACTACTTCATTTCAGACTTGACAGCA
This sequence comes from Oxyruncus cristatus, assembly GCA_013399855.1. Lineage (NCBI taxonomy): Eukaryota > Metazoa > Chordata > Aves > Passeriformes > Cotingidae > Oxyruncus > Oxyruncus cristatus. The sequence continues at coordinate 56,977 of VXAY01005799.1, read as the reverse complement.
GACTTCAATGGTTTAAACATTACAAGCTATGCTTCAGAACCCAAATAGGTATATTTAATCATCAGTATAGACAAAATGTTGTGGTGAATACTGTTAGCATGCTGTATTGCATTATGTCCAAAACAACCCATTCCCAAATGCCCAAATAAAAGTAGATGATTGTGCATTGCATGATGATAACCACTGGGTGTGCAACTTTGGTTCATGCAAAGTCTCATTTTATGGACACACTGCTGATAGTCCATATATTCCTGAAGATTCTGCGTATGTGAGCTTCTCAGCCGTGTTCTTTCCATAACACCAAATGGATACTATGGTCTGGCATACTGGTGGCAAAAACCAAGCCTGTATCATTTTGGCCATTTAGTCCATTTAACCAAGACATTTCACCAGCCAAAAAGCTTGAACCTCTCTTTGACTTTCTGTATTCTGGTAGCGGCCAGCGGCTTATCAGTTTTTCTGTCCTCAAGTCCATTATATACAGGTATCTGTTATCAAATAGTAGAGCAAATATCTCTCCAAAGCCCAGCAAGGACACATTTAGGAAGTCTGGAGGTTTGATAACCCTAGAAGACAAGAAAACAGTGTTAGAAACTCACTTACAATGTAGTCATGAGCTTGAATTACTAAACCAAATCCTTAGGTGTCTATACTCACCCTTCAGAAAGAATTTAGCAAGAACTGGATGCAAATTTTTCAAATTAAGCAACTGAACACTTAGCTGCAGTCAGGCCTGTGGTTTCAGTTCTGACTTTGTGCATTCAGGACAGACCCTTCTGAACATAAATAAAAGTTAGGGTTTAAAAGGGACTGTTTTGCAGAGCACAAGGTAAAAAAAAGCCTTGTTTCCAGATACACACAGAAGAACAAATATACTCGTGTTTTACAATAAATTTCCACATGGATTTCATGTCTCAATATCTTTAAGAGGTAAAACCTCTTACTAATCTTTTGACCACGCTTTTAAAAGGCAGATGTAAAACACAGAAATGCCTTATTGTGATAGGCAGGTAAGATAGATCATCCAGGACTGGTCTTTAAGAGAATGCTGTTTTACTGATACAGCTTTATGCTAAGTTAAGCATTTTCATCTTGGAGAGAAAGAAAATATTTGTTCGTTCCCCAACATCTCTATGATATTTTCCCTTATTAAATAAAACTTGGAAAACTAAGGAGTTGAGGTTTCCAGAACTGGCTGTACATTTGATCATATCATTACATAAAGCACAGAACTGAGGCACAAAAATGTATGGAGATGAAAATCTGTTCTCACCAGTAAGAGAACATCTTTCTCTTTTGAAAGATGGGAGGGTAAACTAAGAGGTGAAATTACTCATTCTTACTGATAAGAAGCATTTCTTTAGATCTTTCAATGGTAGATACTCCCCAAATACTCAGGCCATTTGAAGTAACAGTTAACTGCTAGCAGTTCTGAAATGCATTTTTTTTCTTTAGTAAGTTACAGTCTTTGATGCCACCATTTCTAACTGATACAGCCTCATTCTTTTTATGGAAACAGAATGCCATCATGTTTGATCCCTTACTACAGTCTGATAGATTTCACTACCATTCCACAGCATTACCAAGAACGATACATCAGTAGTGCCGTAAGGAAAAAGTCTTTTTAATTTCTTGTCCAATCAAAGGACCCCCAGAATATGTTCTACTTCTTATTTATTTAAAGAACACTGAATCCTAAACTGAAAGGTTTACCTGAGAATATCATAGCTGGCAAAGTCCCACTGGTACAGTCCTAGTGCTGAACTGCACACTATGTATTTACCATCAAAGTGCAGTCTGGGCTGTAGGGAGATGCTACGGTCTTCAGAAACAGACAGTGTTTTTAAGCACTTGCAGTTTATTTCCCTTCCAATAGGCCAAATCTACAATTAAAACACAGTTTAAGACCATAAAAAACTCACATTATAAACCATTACACTAATACAGTAAGCCTCACAGTCTCTCCAGGCATAAGGTGTGAATGTTTTTTCAGATATATTTATCTCCTTTAGGTAGGAGCATCAATTCTCCAAGTGACTTGTCTAACAGTATTGTTGCAGTATATGTTGTTTCTAGCCTAAAAAAACTCAGTGAGAATGGGTGCTTTAGAGAATGGCTAAAACCCCCCAAAACAAACAAACAAACAAAAAAAACCAAAAAAAAAACCAAACAAAAAACCCCACAAACATACAACCCCCCCCCCAAACCCCAAAACAAAACAAAAAACCCCCAACAAACAAACAAACAAAAAACCAACAAAAAAAACCCCACAAAACAAAACAAAAAAACCCCACCCCAAAAAAACCCCCCAACAACAACAACAAAACAAAAAAAACCCCAACCATCCCACTGGGACAGAAATCTAACAGTGTTTCAGTTATGAAACACTTCCATAGCCACAAACTTCCAGCACTCTCCAACCCCAAAGTCCCCAACAGTAACAGTACTTGCAGTTAAGTGCTTCACTGTCAAGTTAGCACATCAGGCATGCACTGAAAGCACCGATTCTTTGCATTACCGTTCATGTAGAGCCATCATTTAAATCTAAATGTTAAAATAAGCACTGAAAAATTAGCTTCCAAAGAGTTTCATGCCTTGTACACAGCCTCACAAGCAGAAAATATGGGAGAAAATAAAGCCTTATATTATTTGTAAACTTCAGCAAAGTACTCAGGCATTTTATTTCCCTGTGTACCAAAATGATATGTGTGATGTATGGTACGTACCTTGATTTCATACTTATCTGCACTTAGGAGAATATGATCCCCAGGACTATGCATAAGAGATTTGACTTTGCACTTCTGCAAAACTACCTGTAATTGAAGGATGTAATAATTTGTGTTGATGCTGGTAAATAACAAAACTTTCATTTGCATTTTTCAGTTCACTAACCACCTGCATACTGTATCCTTTTATAAAGGCAACACAAATACTTTTAGCAACTGAAGGAAAACTCGTTTACGCTTTACTTGTTCCTGCTAGTGACAACTTAATCTATTAATAAGCACACATACACCCTTCGCCTGTAGAGTTACCTCCATCTTCCAAGTTCTGAAATAATCAGAAGAAAAATACTGTTTCATGCTTAGAATTTTGTTAGTAAGATTATTAGATTTTTTTACATCATTCTTAAAGCAGCATTCTTTCAGGACCATTCAGTCTTTGAATCAAACACTGATTCCTATTATTACCCCAGCTGCTTTAGAATAGAAATATCTTCAATGGTCTGAAAAGTTTAATTATAGCTTACATATTTTTCCTAATGAAATATTATTTTGCAGTATTTCCAGATGTTCTCCAGATTCTACAACTGGTTGCAGGGTTAGGATTAGGAAAACAAAATTTAGAACACGTTTCAAATTTACTGCAAGTGTTTGCAAGATTAATTAGAAATCAGTACTCCCACCTTAGTGACCCATTCTGTGTGTCCAGTAAGGGTATTCAGGCACGTTCCTGTTGATAAGGCCCATACTTTCACAGTGAAGTCTGCAGAGCCACTGACCAGAACATCAAGTTCATCATTGTAATCCACACTAAAAACTACAAGCAAAGAGGTACTAAATAAGGAATATCAGTCTCTATCTATGTGTTTTTCTGTGAGACACTAACTAGTAGCCTCTTATGAATTTAGTAGCCTCTAAATTTATGGGCTACTTCATCTTTAACTGTTTTCCTTGAACTGTATACATGAATTGTTGCTCTGGATTCTTAAGTTTACATTGCAAAATTACTGGGGGTTCTGTCCAAATTAAGAGCATTTGCATCAGTGGTTTCTTAATGGCTGGATTATGGCAAAATGTAACTAGTTCTTATTTCCAGAGTTCTAGTAAGACAATTTCAGCAGGATTAGCACACATGATAGATTTCTATACTCACAGGGGAACAGACCTACAGCTGAGTTAAGGATATTTTGAAGTAGAGGACAGAGAATTTAATTCTGAGGGAAATGCAAATACAAATTCCCAGGTCCTATTTTGCTCTTTGCTGTAAGCTCATCTACAGCCCAGGGATATAAAGAATGGCTATATGTTATCTAAGGTTTGCATCGTTTTGGTAGACATGAAACTACTGAATAACCATGGCATTTAGTATTACTTCCATGAAACTGCAAAACATTACAAGGCTAGGATAAGCTTTGGCATATTCAAGGACAGATTCAGATCTGTTCTGGTTGCTTCCCCTGCTATGGGGGAACTCGGGTGATTCAGGTGACTGAGGACAGAGCCTATAAAAACCAAAAAAGCTAATGTGCAAAGAGCTAACTAAATTATAATTTGTTCAATGATGACAATATATGTTACTTGATTGGTGAAATTACAAATTGAAAATTTCAACATACCTGCACCAGTGTGTCCTCTGAAATGCTGTGTTTTTGCCCCAGAGCTCCATTCCCAACAGGCTACTGTGTTATCAAAAGATCCTGTTACAAGCTTTTGTTCATCAAACTTCACTGCAGCACACGTGTGTGTCTGGATGCCATATATGCACTGACCTGTGCTTACATCCCACAGTTTTGCAGACAAGTCATCTGATCCTAGAATATAAAAGAACAGGATAATTGGAAGCAAAGAGGAAATAATATTTCCAATCCTATACTCATCTTTGTTCGTCATAAATATAACATTTACACGGAATCACAGAATAGTTAGGGTTGTAAGTGACCTCTGAAGGTCAACTCTTCTAATCCCCCTACTAAGCAGGGCCACCCCATAGCCCAGGGTCATGACCAGACAGTTTTTGAGTGAGTCCAAGGATGGATGCTCCAAACCATCCTGGGCAACCTGTGCTCAATCACTCTCACAGTAGGAAAAATAAAATTACAAATCACTCTCACAATAAAAAAGTGTTTAAAGGGAACTTCTTGTGTTTTAGTCTGTGTCCACTGCCTCTTGTCCCATCACTGGGCACCACTGAAAAGAGCCTGGTTCCATCTTCTTTGCACCCTCACTTCAGGTGCTGATAAGATCCTGAGCCCTATCTTCCTCAGGATAAAAAAAGTCCCAGCTCTCTCAGTCTTTCTTCATATGAGAGATGCTCCAGTCCCTTCATCATCTTCATGGTCTTTTATTGGACTCTCCAGTGTGTCCGTGTCTCTTGTACTGAGCAGCTCAGAACTGGACACAGGACTCCAGGTGGAGCCTCACCAGTGCTGAGAAGAGGGGAAGGAGCATTCCACTTAACCTGCTGGCAACACTCTACTCCTAAAGGAGCCCAGGATACCATTAGCCCTCTTTGCAGCAAGGGCACATTGGTGGCTTATGTTCCTGTGGTGTCTACCAGGACCCTTTTCTGCCAAGTTGCTTTCCAGTTTGGTGGCCCCCACCATATACTGGTGCCCTGGAGTTGATCCACCTCAGGGCAGGGCTTGGCACTTCCCCTTGTTGAGCATTTTCTCATTAAATATACTTTCAAGTTGCTTGAGTGGGAAATAAGCCCCAGTTTTAAGTCTCAGCACTACAAAAAAGGCCTCTTGTTTTCATGTTAATGAAGCTACTAGATATTTGGCTTTCCACTTTCTTCACATCCTTTTAGCACCTTCATAGATTCTGGCGCTACCTCTGACTGACAGTGTCTACTGAAACAGATCCATGGAAGTTTTACATGACACCTCATTCTCAGGTTTGTAGAGCCACTGACTATACTGCAAGCTTAGTTTGTTTCAGGTAGGAAAGGGGTCCACCAAATCTTGAAATAGAGATGAATACCAGGCCCCATCAACTCCCAGTTTCCTTTCTCTCTCTGAAGCTTTTTTTGGTTGTTTTTTTTTTTTTTTTAATTGCTAGCTTTGGAGAGCAGAATAAAACCCCAGACCCTCACACCTCTTGCTTCTCCTGGTGGTTGCAGCATAAAAGTGTCAGAAAGGTTTATCAGTGCTGTTTCCTGTGTATTAACATTCCCTGCTGAGTAGGTAAGTGAAAGACTGGCTAGAGTCTAGTTTTTGGTTTCTAGCAATCATCTTACAGTACCAACAAATGTGGGAGTACTTAGTCAGCATTCCCAATTTAGTGTATAATGTTGTCATCTCAAATGATTGGGAAATCCTTGGTATATGCTCTAACAGCAGTTCATTGTAATTCTGTTCTATTCTTTCACACTTAATGCTTCATGTATGTTCTGTCTGTATTTTTCAGTTCAAACTGAAATCTTAGAATCTGCAGTGTTCAGGGAGGAAGCTGAAACTATGTGCAAGTCAGACTAGTAGCAAGGTTAAATCTAGTTTACACATCTTCAGAAAGCACTTAGGTTAAGAACTGAAAGTGCTTACAGTCTTGTTTCAAGGAAGAAGATAGGACTTTTTCTGCCACACTTTAGGAGACTGAAGTGCTCACACAGCCCAAACAAGGCTCCTTTAACTGAAAGTTATCCTCCTGGAGGATAACTAACATATCTGTACTTCTCAAATGGGCTTACTAATAGCAACAGCATGAACAGAGTCATAGAATGGTCTGGACTGGAAGGGAACTTAAAGATCATTTAGTTCCAACCACCCTGCCATGGGCAGGGACAATGATACATGCTGTTACTGTTTTTTTAACTAACAGAGAAACTTGTTTTCTTGTTTTCTCATTTTAGTGACTAATGGGTTTATTAGTGCAGCAGGTGTTTCAGAAATTGAAAAGTAATTTTGAATCATCTAAACTGCATTTGCACTATGAAAATACTCTGTCTGGTAAAGGAAAAGAAAATTGTCAATAATTGTAGGAGGGGAAGAGAAAATAAAGAATTGTAAGACTCCAAGTTGTCTGTCCTTCCTACCTGTACACAGAAGTCCATCTTTATAGTAAAGTGCATATACTCTGGCACTGTGTCCAATTAAAGAGGATGTCTCAAAGGCTTCGTGGTCCTTCAGTTGCTTCATCCTTAAAATAGCCTTTAGGTAAACCTTCTTCCAATGCAGAGGATCCTGAACAGAGTCATCTATCTGCCAACCCAGATTCTTACATGCAGTCTGCCACACCTCTGTACAGGCACTTATAACCTTGTTCCACTGCTTAGAGACGAGGCAACATGTGAGTAAGGTCTGAGGATCAAGCCATTTTAACAGATAAAAACTAAGTTCCAATGGAAGAAGTTTGAGGAAGTCCCTCTTGAGGAGAATCTCTAAATTATTGGAGAGGTGCCTGAGCTGGACTGCTCCACTCAAGCTAATCAGGTGATCCAGAGTTTCATTTTTCTGCAAGTCCGTCAGAGAAAGAAATGTAATAGAAATGTTATCAAGCCATGCTTCAAAGTCCTTTTTCTCCATAAGGTTATGGAAAAATTTACCTGTGATACATCAAAATACTGTATTAGTTCTGTTCAGAAAACAAGGTAAGAATCACATCTTTATTACTGGTACATCAGTATTCCAAATGGCACATAAACACATAGACTGAAGAGACCAAATGCATTTTAAAGTATTCATTAGGTTAGGACTAAGTATTTGCATGCACTTCGAACCATCATTTGTCCCACATCAGACTTAAATTTATGCAGCTAGTGAATGTTAGTATTCATTATGAATGTTAACATCTTTCTTGTTTTAGGTTAACACTTTCAAATTCTGAGTCCACTAAGGTAAGGGTTAGTTTAAGTTTTAAACCTATTATAGCAAGTAAACACTGTCTTAGAGATTACTCATGGATTGTACTTATAAAAGGAAAAAAAAGCACATAAGCAGAGTGATAAGCTAGTTACTGACAGAACTTATTCATATCTTTCTCCTGAACTATTTTAAACACAAAGCAGATAACTAGTAATTTTTAAAGAAGATACCAAGAGATGTCCAACAAATTGGGTGAAGGATACGTTAGTCATATTTGAATTTGGTTTGTGTTAGGACCTGAGCTTGTGCTGGTCTAGTATCAGTTTTGACATGTTTGCACCACTTTGACCTAGATGCATTAAAAAAAAAATATCTCCTGTGTCTTTTTTCCTATTTTCCTATTTCCCTTATTTCCACCAAGCACTAACTGTGAAATTGAATACCACCTTCTGAAATACATGATCTGCATGTACTTATACTATCCTGTGGTATCTCATCTTCCTGGGACCATTGATTAACAAGACAAATGTCAGGTAAATGGTTTAAAAATCGTAATTATTTATTTTCTCTGGAAGGTCTAATTCCATTCATTAGACAACTGTCTGAATTTTACAGAAGCTCCCAAACTGAAAGAATTGAGGAATCTGAGTGGGACTCAACAGTATGTTTATTTGTACACAGGCACTTTACCTTCATGGAATAAGATCTTAGAGTACACCTCTTAACAGGGTATAGTGTACAGAAAAGTTCCAACTTCACTATAAAAGGCTACACATGGCATGCAATTGTTGATAAAAAACACAAAGTTCTGGATGTCAAATGCACAGAAACAGCTGCCCCTATCAAGTCACAAGTTCATAAAGTAACTTTTTACTGCTGACAGCTTTCCTCAGCACATATAGCGGAGCACATCTGCTGTTCAGATAAGCCCGTATTCTATTTAAAACAAATACAAATTCTAACAGGCTGCCTCTGAATAAAAAACTCAGTGAGCTCTAAGGCGTTTGTTGTATTCCATATGTGAAGCTAATACTGAAATTAAGGGCCGCCGAAAACGATGCTGGAGCCGCGTGCACGAGGGTGTTTCCCAGGCGCTCCGCAGCCGGCGCGATCGGCTCCCCCCGCCCGCCCCAGGTACTTCCGCACATAAAGAGCACGCCGAGGGCTGGAGACTCCGCGCCGCTCACCTCAGGAGTCGGTCCGGTGCGGGGTGTCCTTCGGCGGGCAGTCGCCACGGCTCGCGCGGCCCCACGGAGCCCGAACCGGGCTGGGGCTTCCCTGCGGCCATCGCTCCACGGCAGGACCGGCTCCCGGCACTTCCGCGCCCCGCGCCACAGCCTACGGGCACCCGCGGCGGGAGGAAAGGGGGCGAGCCCGGGGCCTAAGGAGCGCCAGGCGCTGCAAGGGGCGGGGCAGGCCTGGCCGGGAAAACCGGCGGCACCGGTGACACGGAGCGCCCGCCGCTCTCCAGTCAGGTGGCTTCCGGCGCGCTCCTGACGTCATGACTGCTCGCCGCCGCGCTCCCGCTCGCCGGGCCGGGGCTGCTGAGGCGTCTCGCTGCCCGCGCGGGTGCCTTGCCTGCGCCTCGTACTCGAGGGCTGGCAAATTCTGCTCGTTAAGAAAATTCCTGTAATTAATATGATGTAAAATGCACTAGCGTTTATCATACTACCTTAATAAAGCACTTACTCTCTGTCCTTCTGGTAGAGACACCGTGTTGCTGGAACCATCCAACAATCTGAACATGAAAACTGCATCCCCCTTACTTGATTGGTTTGGACATTATTTACTTTTTCCTTTAATATGTACTTAACTTGCATTTATTCTCTTCTGTTTGTAACTGCAGGGTTTGCCCTTTCCTGTTCCATGGCTGGTGATACCAAAATCTTCCCACATTTAGCCAGAGGTGTGGCCCGTGCTGCCTGTGTTAATGAACTGGGTTATGGCCTTCTTGGTAACCAAAGAATTTAAATGTTTTATATTAAGCATCATAAATTACAATCTGAAGTGACTTCTCCTAGGGAAATTTATTAAAGATGCTCCTGAGAGAGCCTTGAGCCTCAGTCTTCTCTGGCAGAACAGAGATAGAGCTGTATGGGAGTGAGCTGTAATAATGTGGATTCTTGTTCCTCCTCTCTCATGAAAAGATGTGCCAGTATCTTTTCTTCTACTACGTAAATTAAAATCTAATTTTGTAAATAAATTAAATTTTCTTGCTCCAGTCTACCTTTTCTTTATGGCATGTTACAGTGAAGGAGGGCATGATGTAGCCTGGGTAATGTTACTTGCAGAGTGCAGTATTTGACATTTGTGTTGCTGCTACTATTTCTGGGATGCCTGACCACAGACTAGGTCTTAATCCCAAATGAAGATGAATGCTTGGCTTTCACACCTGTGAGGGTTCTTTCCTACTGCTGTCAAGTTGGCTAGGAACACATTTAAATCACAGGAAGGGGTGGAGCTCTTAGGAGAATGTCTCCAAGACTTCAGGAAAGATTGATGCTTTTTAAAAGGAATTACAGGGTCTGGGAGACAGCAAGAACATACACTTAGTCAGAAAATGAAAAAAACCCTATCTTTTCTAATGTTAATTTACGGGGTAAAGATATCCAAATGAAGCAGGTCTCTGAAAGTCTAAAAGATGCCTGGAAACATAAACCAGTGTGAATTACAGTTTTTGTCAAAGATGGGTGAAGCTTAAGATACAAACACCAATCTCACAGGTAGGATATAGCCTTTCAAAGAACTCAAATGGAATCAGTAATCTGGAGCTCTGTGCTACCTCCTGTCTTTTTGTCTTTTTTTGTTTCCAAATTTGGAGTTCACTAGTTCTGCATCTGTGAAGGACGTGAGGTCAAATTTATAGTTTATTACATACCAAGTAATAAATCATCTGTTTATCTTTCACAAAGGTGATAAATAGCACTTAAAATGGTTCCAGATGTAATAGGACTGTTTCTATTTGGATGTCACATCTAAAACACAAACCATACACACTATCAGATGACAATAAAACCAATGGGTAATACATCAGCATTTTAAGACAAGTGGTAAAGAGTCTTTGAACACAAACGTAGCAACAGACTTAACAATATGCAATTATTAAATTACAAAGCAGTCTGCTACCATTCAAAGGCTTAATTAAACTGACATTCCAGATTGATAACACTCTGCATAAACCTTTACAGACATAACATTTTCCATTCAAACAGATAAATACCTAATAGAGCTATAAATAAGCAGAAAATCTCTTAATTTTCTCTTCAAGTCATGTGCTAATATCACAATTTTCAGTAGCAAACAGGAATCAGTCAGTTACAGGTCAGGAACAAAGGGAAGCAGCTAGGCAGTATACAGGCTGAAGAAATTGCTGTGCTCAACTAATAAGAGTAAAAATACTTTCTAACCTGCATGCAAGTACCAGTGTTCGCTGCATAATCTCTGGAGCTTTCCCACACTGTTAATATTAGATTCCCAGGGTATTATTTATTCCTTCACAAAATCAGACTAAGCCTATCTGAGAAAATAGTGCTTTAACATAATTAGCAAGCACTGTGCACATGAACCATGACATCAAATTGTTAACAATGAAAATAGTATGGTACTCACTTTCATACACAGAAGGCAAGAAAAATTATTTTTAACTTCCTTATTGCTTGCAGATGGGACTTTTCCCTCTCCCACCTTTTATGATCCCATTACTTTAAAAGTCCTGGGACTTTTAATCCCCTAAAATTTATGGTGAAAATTACAAATATATATATATATGTATATATACTGAAAACCAAATCCAAACGCAAAGGATTATATATTTCAAATGCAGACTAAGCCAACAGCTCTGGAAAAGCCATTGCACCTGCAAGCACAAGTTATAGACCCACACCTTTAAGAAAACATACATGAGCTGGCTGTTACTTGGTCAAACATACATAAAACAGCAGAATAAATATTTATTCAGTTGACTATCACAGTACTAAAAAAAAAAAAAAAACAATTTGAATTTACCACTCAATTCCAAATGCTTGTGTATTTATAGAAATAATCCCATGAACGCAGACAGCAAACCCGCTATTCATTCTAGGTGCAGACTTGCATGTATGTTATGCATCGAAAAAAAATAAGAAACCAACCACCCACCACCACCACCAAAACAAAGCAAAAAAAATCCCACAACAAAACCAACTAACCAAGAAAAACCCCACACCAAACACACCCAACCCCAAGAAACCAAACCAACCAAAACAAACCAAAAGAACCACTTCAGCCCCTGATAAGGGAAGGACCGTAACTACAACAACGCCCTGCTTTTTCCTCGCCAGCCCGGAAAGAATGTATGCGTGCATCCATTCACTGCATGACCTCTTGCTACCATGAACAGCTACAGACCTTTCAAATTGTATGTGGGTCTTTGTTTCTTATTAGAAGGAAGTGTTTTGTCACTTTCAAACACCTTTAAGATTTACGTGTACTGCACTGACACTAGAAGAAAGAACTGGACAAAAATGACCATTAGTCTGCAACTGTTTCTGAAGCCCAAACTGGGCTTTGGGGACCTCGGAAAGGGTTCATCAAAGCCTCAGCCTTAAGGGCTGCGTACTGTGTGTGTCAAAGTATTAACTTAGCTCATGTGTCTTGGAGTTCTTGAGTCACACTTCAAAGCTGGATGGTTTATATGCAAGCTATGATTCAAATGCAGAACAAAGATGATGAGTAGCTCAAAGTGCTGCATACCCATTTTGAAAAGATTTTTGAATGGAGGTTCATGGGTGTGGCTACTGGACTATATCATATGCAGTGGTCCCTTCTAACCTCAACTATTTTGTGATTCCATGGATTGTTACCCATGCTGCTGCTGAGGCACAAATACATTCTAAATTAATTGTCTGAACGGTCTAATACTTGCACCAAAGTAAATGATGTTCCTGTAATTTAGTCCCCCTAAGGCACAGTGCTGAAGTGGTGACAATACCATTAACAAGAAGGGGATAAGAGCCCTGCTGCTGCCACCAAATTCAGTGCATTGGGATAGAAAATATTTCTTGCAGAAACTTAGCCAAGAGTCCAGAATGGGCCTTCAGTCAACCTTAGCTTGACAGAAACTGTTCAACCTGGTAACAATTCTTCCATCATGGAAACAATGTCTTCCATCCATCTGTATCAAGATTTTTCAGTTTTCCTATTAGAACAACACCCATCTTACATAGTTGTAGATTCAAAGATTATCTTTTCTCCCAACCATGAAATGGTCAGCCAACATCAAGAATGTAGCCTACAGGCAGCTTTAACATATGATGTGAAAATAGGAAGAGTTGTGCTTAGGGTGCATATGGGTACAATTTGTGCTCAAGACTACTTTTCAAGTTTTGATGAGTATATGCACACACATGCTGGAAAAGCAGAAGGGAAACAACATGGCTCTAATGCTGGAGTGAAGGACAGTATCGCTGTCCACCCCAGTAGCCTTCTAACAAGCCGTGTCCTCTTCCACCAGTCTGAAGTAGGAGAGGTTCCACAGATGTATAAAAACCTTGCCTTTCATAAGTGATGCACAAGAGTTTATATATCAATACCACCAACTGCCTCTTGATTTTGATTAGCAGTCTGAATGGTAGGGATCTAAGACAATATTTTGAGAGAAACAGTGGCTAGAAGCTAGTTCAGAGAATACCAACTCATCACACCAAGAAGCACAGAATTCATGGTGGTCGGATAAGACTATTAAGAACACATAGAAACCACATCCTTGAACAGTAGATATTTATCCTGCTATGCCAGCAATTTCACATTATTGTGTTGATATTTTGTCTTTTGACACAATAAATGAGATACAGAATTTGGTTCTTGTGGCTCATGTCAAATGAAATTGGAATATTATTACCATGTTCTCTGCCTTCTACCTATACTCTGCTGCTCTCATACAGTAAGTAGGTAGTAAACTACATATACATGACCCTGAAGCCTCAGCTACCATCTCTAGGTGTCACATAAAACAAACTAAAGGTTGCATCATCCCTCCCTACTTCTTTTGCTAGGTCTGATATTATCCCTGTAAGACACACTGATTAATTACAGAAGCAAAAACTCAAGAAGGGGAAGCCTTGTTAAGGCACTTACTGGATACATTAAGAATGAAGATACGTAACTTTTTTTCCAGGGTTCAGATCCTTCCTGTCCTATACAAGTAACAGTCTGCTAGGTCTGGTAGTTCTCACTGTGACCTGAGTAACAGCTTCTACCTGAACTATCAAACCAAGCTATAGAATAAAACTCAGGGGGGAGGTAGGAGGGGATGCAGTTGCTGGGCTTCCCTCTTCAAATGATACCAGCATCCTGTTCCAGATAAGTACATGTCTGACCTGGTTTTGTCTAGTTTAAGCAATCAAACATCTGTACTCTTACAGTTCATTTGGTAGATGTCATCAATGCTGTGATTACAGGCAGACCTTCAAAGGTTCTTTCACACACCCACACACACCAACACACACCCCCCCACACTCTCCTTATTTACAGTAATACTTCACAGCTACTGCTGTACTTCTGGTTAAAGAAAATAACTCTTGCTTTATGGCCCTTTCTTCTATAATTACATCTAGGATTCACAAGTCCCATATCTATATGCATTCTGACTATCATCATAGCCAGCAGTCAAGTTTTCCATCAAGCTCTTCTCATTCTTCTTGATTTCCCTAGTGCTCCATCTATTAGGCTAGTCTTTCAGGATACCTAAACACGTATTTGTTCAGGTTCTTCAAAACAAGTTTTAAAATCTCCATATATCGCTTCAACTGCTATTGAACCATGGCAATCATTTTAAATCATGCTATAATAGCACAGATGAACATCTGCAAAGTATTTAAAATCTGACATCCTAACAGAGCAAACCAAAGTTTCCAGTTAAAATTGTATTTTAACTAAAGTCCCAGTTTTGCAACACACCCGTATATTCTTCAAAAACACCCACATAACAGAAATTAAATACTACATTGAGAAATCTTATTGGAAAAACATGGTTCTTTTGCTTTCTAAAAATACTTAAGTGCCAGCAGTGTCCCTGGAAGTGGATTCAGTACAGAAGTGTTTACAACTTCCAGGAGAATAAGCACCACATGATACTTTCAGATTGATTTTTTTAAACCTTAGCTGCCCACATAAATAAGAATAGGGTAAATTAACACGGTCTCTGGAAATAACATTCTCAAAAAAGAATTACAAGCTCTTGCAAAGACTTTGATCTGGTACTTCCTTTTAGATGTTTATTTAGGCTCACCCCACACATCTACAAGTGCAAAACCCACTAAAGTAATAACAGCCTTTTGGTCCTAGACTAATTACTGTTGAAAATATTGCTTCTTCTCTTGATTAGCCACTCCAGTTGAGAGTAAGAAATGATGCTTCCAGATAAGGCCTTGCAGATTTTCTTAGGTGGAGCAATTCAGCCATTATATACAATACACTGAGAAAAAAGTACTTTGCAAAACCAGTTTTACATTCAGACAGATGGCAGAAAAAGGCACACATCTACAGATGACCATACTTGGAGAGAAAGTGAAATCATGACATATAAATGGTACTGTGAAACAAAATCAAGGATACGGGAGTATTTCTACATAAATAACAAGAAATACTTGCTAATAAAGCTAAACACTTCATATATAAAAAGGCTGGAAGCATCATGCTTTCATGAAAAAAAACAAAACTAAACAAAACAAACCCCCTGCAAAGGGATTCTAGAGGAAAGGGTTAAAAAAAAAAATAAAAAAATCAAGCTTTCAATATAAAACCAATATAAAACATGAGAGACAAGATGACTATTTCATCATAGAAAACTAGCTTATTATCAGTGAAATTTCAGTCTGCATCCAGTTAGAAAAATACAACTATCTGGAACAATGACTTACACTGTTGGTGCTAGTGCAGACATCAGCTAATGCTGACGCCTGCATAGGAATCTTTGTGTAGTCAAAACAATCAGGGTTGGCTCTTCTGCCTGTATGGAAAAATCTGCAGATGCACTACAATAAAAGTTTTCCAGTAGATGGATTGGGGTTTTAGTTTGGGGGTTTTTTGGTTTGTTTGTTTGTGGGGTTTTTAGCGGTTTTTTTACTTCCAATTCTTAAGATATATTTTGAAAGCTTGTGTTTTCTATAAAATGTTTCTCTGCTCAAGGATTCTTAATGCCAAAACAGTTTCCAAGTTTCTCTAAACAGTGTGCATGGACAAGCCAAAGCAAAGAAAGTATCTTCATATCTTACCTGATAATTCAGTGAACATACCAGAGCTGCATCATTTCAAAGACTGACTGCATTGTTTGAAATGACCTTGCCTGCAAGCCTCTTTTTTTTGTTGTTGTTGTTTTGTTTAGGACTGAAAAACCAAAAGCATTGATTTATATTATAAAATTCCTCTTTTCACATGGCATACACTGTTGTAAAACAACTCATGATAGTAACAACAGCAATTAACTTTGCTGCATGTCATTCAGGTACTTCAAATTATAAGAAGCTCAGAACAAGTAATACTTTTTGTTTACTTCAGTTTCAGCCTAAATCTATCATTGATTACCTACTTGTTAGAATGCCACAAAAAGTAATGGTTCGTTAACTGAGAAAACATACCTATGTCAAAAGATACAAGCATCACCAAATCAGGCTGTGCTAGGCAGAACAACATGGGTTCTATAAAGGTTTATCACCAGTACTTCTAGCCATATTTTACCACCAGAAGCAGTGTTTGTGACATTCCCACAGAGCTCACAGAGTTGTAAGAAAATGTGAAGTAAGGAAGAAAGGTTTTAAGACTGTCTTCATTTCAAGTCAATGATGTCTTCATCATATAAAGAAATCAGCTGAAATGGATAACTAGGTGGTGAGCTCCCCTCCCTGTTTGCTAAAGTATCAGGATCTGAACTAGTGGAAAGATGACGTCTTTCAGAACAGCTTTCAAAAGAGCTTGAGATTATCCTGCAATTACGAAGACAAAAGTTACTAAACTAAAAAAAATACGCAGTTCGAGGCAAGAAGGAACAATGTATATTTCTGGACTCAATCAAGTTATCCTAAAGACAGATACAGACCACTGCAACTGAGTTTCCTCCTGTTTCACTCCACTGAAAATAATCAAACGGCAGTATTAATGGAGCCCCTCACCTAACAATTTTCCAAATAGAGAACTAAACCAAATATGGTTTTACACTGCAGCAGATTTTTTTATTTGTTTTGTTAATCTCAGTCTCCTGTATCTTGGCTGAATTCTGCCAGTACTCTACACAAATACAGTTTACGAAAACAGTGAAAACAAGAGAATGGCAGTGGGGTCAGTTCCGAACAGACAAATGCTATGGTGTTTCTTCACAAAATCTATTCTGGAAAAAGCAACACAAGAGCATACGAAGGAACAGAAAGAGAGTCTGCAGAGTGCAGACCTGGTAGTCCAAATCTTAATTACAGGCTCAATTGCAGCAGACCCCCACAAAATCCCATTTAGTCTTGCTTTGCTCATTGTATCTTAAGGAAAAAGTATAATTGGATCAGTACTTACAGTATTAAGATACTCTAGCAAACACATTAGCATGAAATGCATATGGGTATACAAAGGTCTCACTCAGCCTCAGCCAACTGAGGTAAGCATGAGCAATCAATTCTGAAAATACTTACATTCTAACTTAATCTCTTTTCTAAAGCCATTATACTTACCTGTCACTACTAGTCGATCTTACTGCTCCCTGCTTGGGGTCTGACTGTCTTCGAGGAACCTTTTTTTGCTTCTGTGCACTTTCTGTCTTGGGTATAGGCTCATCCAAAAGGCCTCAATAAAGGAATAGAATACTTAAAACTCCCAACAGAAAATAAAGCATTCATGAAAATGTGAAGGTATCTGTTACTGGTTTCCATTATTAACCATTTCTACCTGGCTTGGAATATGGTCATCTTATACAGGATCAGACAATGACTGCACTATTTGCAAATAATGTTTCCTCACAGTTTCATTTTGTTATTTTAGTAATTTATGAATACTAACTGCATGTTACAAATCTAACTGTGATGGCCCAAAGATTAGAAAGTACGTAATTGGCAACTGATATGTATGCTGAAGAATAAGGGGAGTTTACCCAGCAATTCTTTACGTGTTCTGCTTGCAATTTCTTTAATTTCCATACGAGGTAAGGACAGTGAGTGTGTAACAGGAAGTGAGGCAATGCCACTGGATGTTGTAGTAGCGATGACCTTGGGAGCCAAAGGTGACTTCAGAGGTCGTTCAATGCTTCGCCCAACCAGGTTGCTGAGAGGAATTTTGTACAGGTTTCTGCATGGAACTTCACCTGAAATACAGAAAGAAAAAGGAACGTTACACTTTCACAACAGAATCAGTTCTTAATACTTCCAAATAAGAAGTTATAAAGAAAAGTTATACTTGTTGAGCTGGGTGCTTTTTAGCCTAAATGACAAAGATCTTTCTTGCTCTGGAGATCTTTCAATATAAATAAGATAGGAGGAGGAAGAAATAGACTTAGAGAGAAAAAGAAGATTGACTCTTGGTGACATGAAGAATCAGCAGTGGATCTAGGAAGTAAATTAATACAACTTGAGGCTGGTACTTTGACTATTACAACATGACTGCACTCTGCAATATTCCCCATGTATTTTAATATACTGCAGATATATTGGAGCCTGGATCTCAAGTAGTTTAAATTATGACACCTCCTCTTAGGTAGCATAAAATACCATGTTTTCCTAATTCCTAGAAAAAAACTAAACTGCTTTTAAAAAACAAAAATTGTGATTACCTTCTCCTTCCCCCTTCTGCTAACAGTGCACCAGCAGATTTAAAGAAGAAAGGTATACATACATCTTGCATTATCTACTTAACGTTCGCTTGTTTCTCCATTATTGTTACACTATACATTGACTGTTCACAGATCATGTTACACTAAATTGACTGTGCAAACTTTTTCAAGGCTAGAACTTACTTTTGGTTCACAAAAGAGCTTTAGCCATCCAGTGGTAGTTTAGCTTTTCTTAAATGAATGCTGTACGCAAAATCTCAAGTTTTCCCACAATTCTTTGCCTCTTTTTGTGTTATTAGTCTTCGCCATATTACCAAAGATGCGTCAAGCTACTGAAGCTTAATTCCTCCCTTCCTACAGAAATTGTTTCTTTGGAATGGTGCTATCATGTATTTAGAAAAGATAGTACAGGGCAAAAGCTCAGCCAAGTGATTCATATCTGTCACTAAATAGGAAATCTCTTATCCTCCAGACTCTCAGCTAGGAATTCAAGATCTTTTACTATCTTTACTAAAGATCAGCTTCACTGAGATGTGATAGCTATTAGAATGATTAGAGACCATTATTCAAGCTGTCACATTACCTTCTACAGAAGAAAGAGGAGATTCTGGCTTTTCGTAAGCTGTCGGTGTTTGAGGAGAACTCTTTGAACTCATTCCCTTAGAGCTGCTGTCTGATGATCCACTTACTGCAGCAGTCGCTTTAAAATAAATGTCTGACTGAAATGACAAATAACTCATCGTTAGCACAGTGGGACTTTCTTAACCATCATCCAAGTAAGTTTGTCCACTATGTTCTACTGTCACTATTGCTATATTGCTGCTTAGTCAACAAGGGTTGGTTACAGAAAGGTTATCACTAAGTGGAGGGAACATCTCTGATGTTGAGCAGAGCATTTGCCCCATAAACAGCCAAGTATCTTAGAACTGTACTACTGCAACCAATAAAGGGCAGCATGATCAATCTTGATTCTCTTTGCACTTGATATAACCTAAAAGCAAACATGAACAGTTACCACAGATCAAGTAGTACATATTTCAGCTTTGGCTTGTTAGGTTTCTAGCTGCAGCAACTTTTATGTGAATTAGATCCAAATTATATCACAGAAATAGTCAAACTGTGTCTTACCCTTGATGCTACAAGTTGAAGCTCAGGCACAACTGCTGTGTGGACTAAGTTCCCATTCACCACTAATCGTATCTCAATGGAGTCAGCAGTGAAAGCAAGGATATAAGGGAAAGCACAGACTGCAATACAAAAGTTACTAATTGGCAAGGAAAAACCTTTGGCAAGGTTAATGTGCAAGTTTCTTGGATGCTCCATGAAAACTGTTCTGGACCTCTTCTGGCATCTCCCTTTCCTATGAAAAGTTTGTCTAGCTGGATGGACATAGAGCTCCATCAAGCCTGAAGAAAACTTCACTCTCCATGCCTGGCAGAATGTAGAGTGAATGGAAAACAAAAAGAGAAGAAAGAGTTCAGCAAAGGAAGAACTTGGCACCAAGACTACACTTTCTAAAATTATCATATGCAGAAACTAAGCTCAAGTGGCATCACGAATGTAATAACGTAATGAAGTGTTCCTAGAACATGGTAATTTCACTAAGAACCAAGTGCAAGCTAAAATGGTAATGAAAAAAACAACCATCTAATAAAAAGAGATATTTTCTTACCAACTGCATAAGGAACTTGATTCCAGCTGAAATGGAAGTCACAAGCTGATGGCTGGATCAGAGGAGAACCTCCACTGAAAGGATACACCTTTCTGTATTGGCATACATCTGTAACAACACAGAAAAAAGCAGAATCAATAACCTTACACTTGTAAGTGACAAACACCAATTTTGCAGAAGTGTGGTCATTATATACATAATCGAGCATGGAATTCTGAATTCTTAATAGACAGAACTAGATAAAGGGCAACCTTCCAGTACTAACGGAATTTTTTTTTTAATACACATGCACTAGTGCTAATCAAACATATATTAAAGTACAGGACTTAAGAAGTTGTATCAGCAAACAATACGAAAGCTTAGAGACAAGAAGCAATTGTGATCGTATTTTTTTCTTGACAAGCTCATATGTGTGTACTGGGGGCTCCAGGAAAACAACTGTGATCCTGTCAAACATGTGCCACTTACACCTCTTTCATGCTTTTTAGGCAAAATGGTTTTTTTCCCCCCTGTAAGTGATGTCCTTACACTGAATCAAAAATTACATTCATAAATGTATTACACATTTTTTCTTAATACAAACTTTGGACGCTGTAAAATCCTGTGTTTTCATATTTGTTCTATGATGATTCTTTCAGAATCCTAAAATTCTCCAAAGAACAAATGTAGGTTTCCCTGAGACACCATCCTAGTAATAGGAATTCAAGTTGCTGTAAGTGTGTGCAGCACCTTTATTGTAACTTTCAGATCAGCTAAGTTTGTTAGCTTTGGCTAAGCAATGGGTCTGTCCCAAAAAGAAATATAGGGAATTCACTATGCTCTGTCAGACAGCTTTTTAATTCTGAAGCAGTGCTAAGGGAACCAGAAGCAGGTAGGATGTGGCAAGAACCCAGAACCAATAGGGCCTCATGGAGTTTAGAGACACTTATAACTCGTTCCATGGGAACAATCTGATAGCCAGTGCCAGAACACAGGCATACTTATCCTATCTCCATTGATGTTCACTTTGGAGAGGCAAATAGGACATGTCTTCTGCTACAGAGAAAGCCATGCCTTGTCCTTCAGCATTGCCTCATAGAGGCTGTTTCATGCTACTTTCATGAGGATCAGAACTACCTGTGTACTGCAGAGAAGAACACACGTGCATTTTATATATTGATTGATATCAGCTTTACAAAGGGGAAATCATGCCAGACAAACGTGGCAGCCTTCTGTGACGGGGCTACAGCACTGGTGGGTAGGGCAGAACAACTGACATCGTCTACCTGGACTTATGCAAAGCATTTGACGCTGTCCTGCGCGACATCATTGTCTCCAAATTGGAGACAGATGGATTTGGTGGATGGACCACTTGGTGGACAAAGAACTGGCTGGATGGCCACACACAAAGAGTTGGGGTCAATGGCTCACTGTCCACGTGGAGACCAGCGATAAGTGGCATCCCTCAGAAATCAGTACTGGGACTGATACTGTTCAACAGTTTTATCAGTGGCAGGAACAGTGGGATCGAGGCACTCAATAAGTTTGCTGATGACACCCATCTGTGTGGTGCTGTTGACACACTGAAGGCAAGAGATGGATCTAGAGGGAATCTGACAGGCTTGAGAGGTGGGACTGTGCAAACCTCAAAGTTCAACAAAACAAAGCAGAAGGTCCTACACCAGACACACCTACAGGGTGGGTGGAGAAGGGATTGAGAGCAGCCCTGGGAGAAGGATTCGGGGATGATGGTTGATGAAAAACTCAACATGAGCCAGCAGTGAGCACTCCCAGCCCATAAACCAATGGAATCCTGGGCTGCATGCAAAGAAGTGTGGACAGTGGGTCAAGAAAGAGGATTCTCCCCCTCTACTCAGTTCTTGTGAGACCCCACCTGGAGTCCCGCGTATAATTCTGGCATCCCCAACATAAGAAGGACATGGAACTGTTGGGGCAAGTCCAGAGGAGGCCACGAAGTTGATAAGAGAATTGGAGCACCTCCCCTGTGGGGACAGGTTGAGAGAGTTGGGGCTGTTCAGTCTGGAGACAAGAAGGTTCTGTGGAGACCTCATAGCAACCCGGCGGTATCTGAAGGGGCCTCCAGGGAACCAGAGAGGGACTCTTCATCAGGAAGTGTAGTGACAGGACAAGCAGTAATGGGTACAAAGTCAAAGTGGGGAAATTTAACTCTGATATTAGGAAGAAATGTTTTATTGTGAGAGTGGTTAGACTCTAGAACATGTTGTCCAGGGAGGCTGTGGATGCCCCAACCCTGGCAGTGTTCAAAGCCAGGCTGGATAAGGCCTTCAGCAAGCTTTTCTACCGGGAGGTGTCTGCGCACACGGCAGGTGGGGTTGGGATTAGATGATCTTTAACGTCCATTCCAACCCCTTAACATTCTATGATTCTATATGCAAGACTATTTTATAAAAGGAGATTGAGAGAATTACAACGAAATAATACAATAGTGCCAAGAAGTAGGCAGAAGAAAAAACACAAAGACAGAATGGGACATCACACAAGGAAAAAGGGATGAAATGCTCAATTGTTTGTGTCTTGAAAAAACCTAGTAACTGTGTAACTACCTAAATAATGAGCCAGATCTGAAAAAATGGGACTTTTTTAACCTGGCAACATCTACAAATATAGAGCTGCACATCTATAAAACAACTAGTATGTCTAAAATAATAATTGAATTTCTAGTCTCTCCAATATGCATTTAAGTTCAAAAGAATATATTTGACAAACTTTCCATGAAATACTAAAATATATTTTAAAATACAGACCTAGACTCCAATGAAAAAAGAATTATATCCGCAGATTACGCTATTACCCTTTTTGTCCTTCCCTTAACACTTACAGTTATAACACAACAGTAGACCAGCTTCACCATCTTCATATACATCAATAGCTGCAACAAAATTAACCTGCAATGATAATGGAAAAGGTTATTAGCAGGCAGAGGATACTGTGATTATTCCAACAGTTTTGACTAACAAGCAATACAATCAGTTGGAGGATAAAAGAAAAAAAAAAGAAGGAAAAAAGTAAATAAATAGATAAACATGTTCAAAATGCAGACTCTTTTGTTATTAATTTTAATGTCCAGGATAGAAAGATTCAGTTATTAGTTGACTGGGCAGCAGTTTCTTAACCAGAAATACAAGCTATGCGTAAAAATCTTAGCCATAGTACATGCAAATAGGCAAATCTCAATGAGATACTGGTGGCCAACAACTGAAGTTATTTTGATGCAATTTCATAAGCAACAAAACCTTGATACCACAAAGACAAAGCTTAAAGCAAACCGTTTTCTCCCTAAGGGAGAAAACTCCCTAAGAAGGGAGAAAAATTAATTTATGACGGTAATAATATTCCAGAGCCTGAAACAGTCTCTTTCCTGCGGCTGGGTGGGCACCTGGCGTCCAGCCAAGGTCAACCCACCACACATGTGTCTTGTAACTACCTCTCTTGGGAGCTGTTATTATCACATATTCCAAAAGGAACAAATATTTCTGGGTGCCATAAAGCAGCATTATAGAAGTGAAAAGTAACAGACACGAGGATCTCCATAAATTACACCCCCAGGAGATCAACTTAGGATGCACTGAGTCTGCAAGAAATTATGTTCAGTGGTGCTCTGCAAAAACATAGTTTCAATGATGCAAACTTACCTTGTTTGTTTCAATGTGATGCAATCTGTAGGACTCCCCCGTGCTCTCATTGACCAAATCAAACTGGTGCCGATACGCTACACAGATCATATTGTCACTGTCTCCAGTAGGTCCATCCACCAGCGTCATAACCACTGGAGGGTCAGAAAGGCATATCTCCTAGAACGTAAATAATAGAATTACTCTCTTTTTCAAGCTCCTACTGTGGGTGCTGAAGGTATTCCATGATTTTAAAGGGATGTGCTCTGCATGCAGCAATACGACAAAGAACAAGCTGAAACTTAATTTCTAAAAAATCTGAAAGATTTCTCTGGCATATATATGATCGAACTCCATCATATGGCATTTCACTTTTGTTTGTCTGGAGGTTTGGGGTGATGATAATGCACGCTCTTTGCCTTTCCCACACTCCCCACACTAGCTGAGTGCTGCCCAGTCTGTTAAGGTAATTAGTAATTAGATTACACATACCCGGATGTACTGGAACTCCTCTACTGGAGAGTCAGGTGATGAGAGCACAGAGCTGCTGGTTAAACTGTGGTGTGGATTATATTTCTTTGTGACAAGAAGTAGTTTGTTTCGAATAGCCACAACAATCCTCAGTTCACTTCCATGGTGAGTATTTATGGCATACAAATGGCAGCCTGAAGAAATAATATTCTAGACTGTAAGTGGTTGGGGTAGGGTCTGATTTTTTTGTTCTGTATTTGTATGATGATTAGTACAACAGGGCTCTGATGCATGTCTCAGCAACACAGAATTAACCCCCCCCCAATAGGATAACATCAACTTCTAGAAAAAGACAAAAGCCTGTGACTCCTTTGGAATCTATTTTACCCTTATTCCTAAATACATGGATTTTCTCTATTCTGCAGGTTACAGCTTTCCAAAGCAGCTTGCTTCTGAAGACCAGAAAATGTTTATGTCTACTAAAATAATCAGCAACACCCAGACTAATCTAAGAACTACCATTTAATGGAGATTTGCCAGTGTTCCTTGAACTTAAGGTGTGCTTTATTTCAGTTTAAATCCCTGCAAAATTCTTCTCATACCTTCCAGTCCTGAAATCCTATTTTTCTCTAACACTTTTCATCAGCAGCAATTGTCAAGTAACATGATACTTTTACAACATTCTAGTATGTCGTGCTGGACTATACCAGGCTAGTTTTCAAATATAAGCTTAACAAAGTTTAAATTAACTGTCAAGAGGAAACACTAAAGTGAACACCTACAACTGCCTCAAGGGAGCTAAAAAGCCCCTGGCAACTACCAGCATCATACCACAGTGGAAATAAAATCACCTTTTGTTCTCTCTAGTTTATTTTCTCTGCAGTCGTATTTGCTTCTTATAATTTGCTTTGTCTCTATATCTTTTTGGACAGCACTGAGTCTGAAGACAAGGAGACGAGAGTCTTTCCCTGACAGAGGAAGAGAACCAGGGAACAACAAGTTAAAAAAAGACAGTGGCAGTTTGAAATTAATACTTCCAAAGAGAAGCAGCATCTAACAAACAGAGCAAATATAAACGAAGCATAATGCTGTAGGTTGTTTTATACCAGAAGCTTCAAGAAAATGCATTCTATAGCTCTAGGATGTGGTGACATTTAACAGCATAAATACCAGTGAAACACATTTTGTAAAATAGTGACAGCATAAGTAATTACCCCCATGTTTTTGTGCAACTGAATGAATATATAATTCAGTCACAGATGTCTGCAAAAAATGTCGAGTTCTAATGGTGCCATAAACAGACAACATGACCAGTTTCAGGCTTGCCTTGAAGGAAGCGTGAATGAGCATTTAGGTATTTCCACCTCCAACCGCTCCCCAGCCTTTCAGAAAGTAACAGCAGTTTCTGTATGTGCTCCTTCATTCTAAATAAGGCATCTAATATACCTATGTTGATAGACACAATTGCCTTATGAGACACACATACCCAGCCACAGCCAGATTCATACAGGAATCAAAGAATAGGGACCTCTCCTACCTTTGTCTGTTCGGGCAATCAAAAGATCCAGAGCTTCCAACACATGCATCTGCTTTATTTGGAGAGTTTTATCAAATACTTGCACTGACGGTTGACCATCTATAAAAGAAACACACATATGTATTCAAAATCCTGCTAAACTTTGCTAGTCACTGGTTTTGAACCCTTTCTTTCTTGTAATAAAAGCCCTGATTTTTTTCTTACAAAAATGGAGAAAAACCCCCCAAAAAACAAACCTGCACAAAGCTGCTACATATACCACAGCATCATAATCAATACTTCCTCACAGGAGAGTTTTATGATTGCCGGGGATCAGATTATGCAACTGAAACCTAAAAGGGACTTTCCTTTGGAAAGCTCAAGAATTATGACCAAGAACTAACTTCATTCCCTCAGTCCTGCTGGCCTTATGTGGCACACAGAAGATAAGGGATCAAAGAGCAGTATCAATGCTAATGGAAGAAGCAGGCTTCCACTGTCACATAAGCCCTTGGCTTCATGCTCACTATTATCAAGGGCTAAGAAATCAGACAAGCCATTTAAACACTCCTTGAGCCCGGATGCGATCTCCTAAGTCTTTTCAGATGATCAAGAAAACAACATCTGAAATAAGAAGACATTCAGAAATCTGCATTAACATTCACTCCCCAGTATGGCTTGACTCCAGCACAGAGAGAATTTTTGCAGCTAGGTTACATAAATGCAGTAAATTCACTTGGATTAATAACTAACTCTATACGTAAAGACCTACCAACAAACTGAACAGACCTTATGAACATACGTTTTCAAGAAAATCGTCAGATACATAAAAATTGACACAAAAACACTGGATCATTTACTAACCATCTATTAACAAGATGCCAGCATCTGTAGAAACCAACAAGGACTGGCCCCAAGAATCTGCACAGACAACCTCATGAGGAAAATTACTGCAGAAAGATTGAGATTCCCAAGGCTATGAAGCAACATAAGGGATACAAATTAAGTACACTAAGAAACACAGATCATACAGACACAGAATGTGATCGACAATGGCAAATAATAACATGTAAATGCTTTTGGCAGGATACATTTCCAAACAGTATATTGTGTTTATTTTCTTGCAGCGGAAATTCTGTACTAATTCTGGCTTGGAGACTAGTAAATGTAAGACACATTCTGGAAACACTGGAATTAAAACACATGCAGCTGATACTCAGTACAACCCTGGAAACACTCCATATGCATTTTACTTTAAAAAACCCAGACTGATAGACTTAAAACATATGTACCACCACGCATACACAACTGCTTACAGTTTACGGTTCAGTCTGTGACCTTCAGTCACTAGTGTGTGGTATAGTTAAAACTGCCTTTCTACTGAATTGTTCTTTCATCCTGTGTTCTTCTCTGTACTTACCTCCCAGAGTCTGCCCCTTCTATCCCAGTTTATATACTAGCTAGAATCAGAAATTTTAGATGCCGTTCTGAAGCTTCTGTATATAAAATGCATGCAGAAGAGTGCAGTTTGCGTATTCCACTCCCTAATGATCTCAAACAAAATCTAGTACTACACAGAATAAAAACACAACTAAATTTTCTTCTAAACTTGTTAAAGTTAAAATAAAAGATGATTGCATTTGGAAAATAGCACTTTCATCACATTTTCTCAAATATAAAAATGCCCACACTTGCTTTAACTTGAGAAGTGCTTCTGCCCTCAGGCTCATCCTTTATTAATCTGATAGTGACTGCAGAATCACTCCGATACTACACAATTCATCTTTTCTGCTGCAGCATGTAATTAGAGAAGTAAATAAATAGATGCCATACTAGATAATGTTTAATTTTTCATAAGTTTTCTCAGACAGACAGTTTCACTCACCTCCTTTTTACAAAAGCTTGTGGTTGCCAAGTTAGCTGTGGTATCCCCTTTCACAGTGGTTTTCAATTTCAATGCCTAATACAAACAGATGTTTTATTTAAACTGAGTTTTTGTCAGCAATACCCTAGCTAATGACTATATAAAAAGGACAATTTAGGACGAGAAAGTTAATTTCAGTTTGGAATTCCTATACCACTTATTAGAAAAGAAGTAGAATTGTGTACCCTGAACAAAGTCTGCATGAATAATTAGATGGTTACTATGTATCTTCTCAGCCAAAACATACACTGGCTGGTTTTTGTTCAGGTTTTTTTGTTTGTTTGCTTTCTAAACTCAAAATCAGAAGAATCAAACATATTAACAGAGAAAAACTTCCACCTCAAACAATACAAGCTAAATATCTACACCATTTACTCTATAATCTAGCTGGATAGAGGATTCTTTTATCCTCTACACAAACTGGCCTTTTACTTGCAAAGCTTCCAAACAAACACTAAGTCAAAGTATCTATCTATCTATCAATCTATGTAGTGCTAGGTATCCCAAGGACACACAGTCACAGGATCACAAATTCTTCAACTAGAAGAGACCTAATTTTGAAAGGGTCAGGTCCAGAGAAATATCGTACATACTTAGTTTCAGTGAGTTGCACAATAAATCTCTGTAGGGTATCCTATTTACCCTTCACTGCTAACTTTTACAGCCATATTCCTATAAAATGGTGACACATGGAATTGTCATGGCATTCCTTAATGCAAAGCTCAGAACTAATATAAAACCAATTTTATTGCCCAAAAATTTGCCTACAATCATGCATAGTCTCTGTGAAGTGGCAGTAATCCGCTGCATGTACCATTTGCACATTTGCATTAAGCATAGCTGCCAGCTTACAGAGATACATGAAAGACTTCACTGTATGAACATTTTAATTCCATCTCACCAGTCAGAAGAGATTACCTTGACAATAAATGATTTAAATATACTGCTGAATCAGTCATCAGTGAGTTTTGTTTACCGTCCAAAACCTCAACTGACTACAACTAAAGGAGAAATACATTCATAGTTCGGCAAGAATGATTAACAGCTACTTGGAAGGCATCTTGAAATGTGCTCAAGCCTATAGTTTGTATCTTAGAGGAGAGATATTTCAGACAAGGGAAAGATTTTAATGTGAAAAGAAGCTCCAAGAAAAACACAAACAGGTATCTATGAATTTTTAGCCCACATATTAGATTTTCTTTCAATGAAGATCATGTTAAGGACAGAAGTCTTGCTTAAGAAATGACTCCCAACTAGATTTGTTACATGAGTATCGTATCAGTGTTCAACTTGTGAGAGGTGGAAGCAGCTCAAGCTATAGGTTTCTATACTTTTAATAACCTTATTTTTCTTTAACTTATGTAAAGTAAACTTGGGGAATAAATCATTGGTTACTTCTGTCTCAGTATTACAATCACATTCAGCTTTTTTTTTTTTTTTTTAACCTGCCTAAAGTGACTAGTTATTTCAAGGTGATGGGGGAAAGGGTGGGCAAAGCACAAAGGAGTAGAATTTGCAGTTCTTGTCAACGCAATCTTTAATAGCCCTGAGATTTTTTAGAACCAGCTCTCAACCACCCAGTACCATTCTCTTCCTTTAACCAGACCTAGAGCTTCTCAGAATCATCTATTCCTTAGATTAGTACGATTAAAAAAAAAAATTGAAGGGAAGAGAGGAGACTCGGGTTTTGTTGGTAAGTGTGAATTTTTGTTTTGTTTCTTTTTTTTTGTTTGTTTTGGTTTCTTGGTCTGTTAACTCCTGCTGAGTTAAATCATCTCAGAAAGAGATATTCTTAAGATAAGCTGCAGAACCATACACCAGTCCAGAATCAAGAAGAAACAAGTGAGAAAGGACAGGGGAAGCATAGACACTGTTGACTTTTTTGCTGCAATGAACTGTCAGATCAAAGCAGACTATCTCAATCATTAGGAAGTTTTACTCCTTACTGAATCAAGATATTAATAAGCCCATAGAAGACTGGAGTTAGCATCTGGTATGTTCAAAGATGTGCGGCAACCTCTGATTTAGCAGAAAGGTTGTTGCAACTTCTTCCTGACTAAAGTAGGCTAGGTATTTTCTAAGAAATTCAATTTTAATAAAACATATGGAAAAAATCCATGAAAGTTTATGTTTGTCCAAAGCACAGAAAAAGATAGAGCACTCTTTTGCTTGGAGGCAGAATGCATCTGCTGCATAAAAAGCAGGGAAAGACCTTCTAGGTTTGATTCTAAGGTCTGATTTTTTCAACCTTCATTTAGCTTTAGGTACTTTATAAGTATTTGTACTTGTGTTGTGTACCTTAGGTGTTACAGATAAATACTTCTATTCATATTTTATTTTAATGTAGCTTAAAATAATGCAATACTACAAAACTATTTCTGATCACAGAAAACTCCACAAAGTCCTGACATAACTGCAAGCTAATCAAATTCTAACAAAACGGGTGACACAGTCTTTGTAACCCTACCTGCACACCTTCTAAACTGACCCTACCTGACCAAGCCGAACAAACTCTGCTTGTCGAGCTTCCTCTTTCTTCCGTGTTGATTTTGGGGACTCTGGTAACACATCACTGAAGGACCTTCTATTGAGCATGTTCTAAAACAGAAAATGTTTCTTTTTTAACCTGAAAATTTTTCAAAAATCTTTTCATCTGAAGTAACTTAATGTGACATCATTTAAATTTTCTGGTTTTGTATACTTTCCTGCAGTGATGAAAGTTACTGTATAGCTTCTCAGAGAGGAGAAATTTCAACTCTTCCAATCCTTGAGTGCTTTACCTTCCAACTTGTCATGGTTTACCACTGTCATGTTCCATGCAATCATACCACATGAATATATGGCATAAATATACGGAAAAAAAATGTTTAGGCAGATCTATTTAGATAACAGAAATAGTGGGGAAAAAATAGCACCTTGTTAGTTTTAGAAGTACTGAACCTCTTTTTAGTTAGTTAGGAATTACCTTATTAAGAAGTCTTCATTCTCTAAAATAGTTATCTCATCTAACAGTAAAAATGATCCAAACTGACACATAACAGAATGAGTAAATGCAGTTTTTACGGTGATGAGACTAATACATATAATATTTTCAGTGCCTAAATTTCCTATCCCCTTGCTGTGGGTAAGCTTACACAAGGTATGACATTGTTATGCTTCTCCTCACAGCGGTAAAGAGTCCTATCCAGAAAGGACTGTCTGCCAACTTTCATGTAACTGTAAAAAAAGTTATATCACAGTTCATATTTAGCTGTCATATGCAACTCAGTGCTCACTAGGATGACATGACAGACTTTTAAAGCATCAAAACAGTCAATCTACTAGTGAGGAGAGCACATCTGAGGGGATGCAGAAACTTCTGACTTACATTTACCTTATGTAGATCAGGCATCATGTCTTGGTATAAAGAGCGGATCAGCATATCTAGAGTGCGCTGACGTTTCTGAGAAAATGTTGCTGTTTCCAATGTGGCTTTTTCCCCATTTATTACTAAAAAATTACAGAAAAAAAGATATATTACCTAAATGAACTTTGACAACTTCCACTTACTCTAGTTTGCTTCTGTACCAAAACACCTGTTTTGCCCTTATTAATTTAGAGTTGCCTCCTGTTTGCATTTTTTGTTTGTTTTTAGTGAATAGCAATCCCTTAAGCTTAAAAGAGAAAAATTAGTAATAGAATTCCACAAGGCATCCCAATAAACACCTAACTAATAAAAAAATTACAGACTGCTAATTACAAATTGCTAATCAATTTAAGTATTAAACAATTTAAATACATGAAATGAGCTATCAGTCGAGTTCCTGTCAGGTAAGCATCTAATTGTAATCATCATAAGCAGTTCTCAAAGATTTCCTTCTCGCTAATTTAGAAGGACAAATAAGGATCAGTGAAAACTGGAACTGAATCATTACAGAATTTAAAAGTGCTGCCTAGGTTCATTTCAACACCTTTAGGAATACAATCAGAAAAGCTTCTATTTTCAGGTTTTCAGAGATACTAACACTTTCTATTACTAAATTATGAACAGCATTATAAATTCTTTCAGATCTCCAAATCCTTTAAGAAAATGCAAGGCTAAATATGGCTGCACATTCTGCAAATGTAAAAGTCAGCTTGTACCTAGTGGCCCAAGAAGCAGAAAAATTCAGTTGTTAATCTTACTAGAACAGTTTGATGGAACTGACATCCCACCTATGTTACCGATTTGAAAAAAGAAACTGTATACAAATCAGCAACATACACTACAAAATATGTTTACATTTTAAGCATCATGAGTTTCAATTTGTTAAAGTACTTACTAAAAAAGTGTTTCTAACAAAGTAAAAAATGACTTACGTTTCACCAACACAAAATCCCTGAATTCCTGGTGATTTGTAAACACAGGTGGGGATGGAAGGGGAGGCCCAAAGAGAGGAACACTTTCTTCTGAAAATATTTTCAGCCTATTGGAATTACAAATCTTTATGTATATTGAGTCACATTCAAACTCTACCCTTTTTATAGACACTATCCAAAACAGAAGAAATGGAACCTGTCATCTGGGTATGTCTTATATAAGAACTTCCAAGGACCTAACAAAAAAGATTCACTTGGAATTACTCAGTAGAGCAAAATTATGCTTCCTTTACACAGACTTATACTGAGACACAAAGAATTAGAACAGAACTTTGCAGTTCTACTCATAGAACAATACTTTTAGTGGCACGAGCAAAATCTAGTCGTTTTCCAAAAAAGGTTCTTTATCTACAAGACATGCTCTCCTTACAGATTTCCACCTTAGCTATGCATTCACCACAGCATGAAATGTTCAATTCTTTCTGAATAACAATGGCTTATGACATCTGAATCTGTATCTTGGGAATAGCAAATTCATTTTCACTGAAGAAGAAAGAGTCAGAATGACTTCTGTGACAGCTGGACCTGCTGAGTTCTTGTGATCCACAAGGAATCCCACACAGCAAGAAGGAATGGCAGGTACAAAACCCATGTACACAATATGTTTAGCAGGCATAGCTTCTATAAGATAAATGATCATTCTTTGCTATTTCAATTGACAGTCTGCAGACAAATGCCTTCCAAGTGGCATGTGCAGACGACACAAGCCACAGCAAGTTAATTGGTAAAATTATAGCCTCAACCCATGTCTACTGTTACACAAACCAGTCAGAATTTGCTTCCTCAAAAAACCACCAGTGATTGACTGGTATTGAGTCTAATGGATTGTAATGGTTTCATACAGTCTTTTTTCACGAAAGCTTAGAAACTGTGCATACAATCTGAAACGCAATGAATGCTGATCATTCTAATGTTGGTTTCACATATTTGAGACACAATTTCATAGATTCCCTATATATAATTTATTAGATCTAGGTAAAAAAAAAAGGAATCATTTGTCACTACAAAAGGTGTGAAATGTTCCTTGACTAGAGTAGAATGAATTAATACAGGGAAAGCCAAAGCAAAACCAACCAAAGAAATAGACTTCTTGACTGAAATAAAATATGCTTCATTCTAAGCAGAAATTCAGTGTCAGATCTCACAGCGGCATTGCATTTGAAAAAGGGAAGATTCGTCTCAAAACATTAGAGTATCCTCTCTCTCCTTTGACCGACATTTTGGCCACTTGGAAGACTGTCTTCACACACACACAAAAAAAATAACAGAAGGAACAAGAGTTCTATTCAGGCCTAAGATGAAAGGACAGAAGGAAATGTAATTAGGCCAAGCTGAAATACATGTATCACATCTGTCATATAGGGGAAAATACTGCATGATATGTACTGCAGTAAGATGTGTCAAGACTGGCAGAATGAAGCAACTAAAATAAGATGGACTGATCTAGTAAAAGCAGTCAGTTATTTAGAGTGAGAGAGGCAAATTTATCTCAATTACGGCTACTCATTTTTCCCCCAGATAAACAGCAAGGTAAAAAGCATTTTACCATGGGTAGCCCATCTACTGACTATTAGCTTGAATCAGGACAACATTCACTTCTTAAAGGGTAATGAGGGATGTATGCCCAAGCTTCTGTCTCAAAACAAGAAGGAAAAGGAAAGAAGTATCTGCATTGTCACTGCACACTGGAATCATGAACATGTTTTGTTCCTCTCACAAACCTGGGAATGCTGAAAAGCAGAAGCTATGAGGACAATCAAATTAAAAAAAAATTGCAAAAAGGCGCTGACAAGATCTTCGAACAAAATAAAACTATTCCTTTTCTTAACTGCGCTATAGGTATTTCCAAAACAAACCTTAGCTATAAATGC
>VXAY01005799.1:0-23161 GCA_013399855.1 Oxyruncus cristatus | reverse complement strand
GGGGGGGGGAAACACATATGCAAACTGAAGTATCAAGCTGTTGGATACTTCTCTGGAGCTAGATTTAATGGAATGCTGAAGAAACAGAGTAATATGCAAAATGCCAGTAGGTTTTAAGTACGTGACATCCAACTATACAAAGACTCTGTTAAGAACCCTAAAAATGAATTAGTTTGCTCAGCTACTGCTGAAGTGAGATCTGTAAATGGCTATCACAACATCATACACATCTAATTGAGTTCCATACATCCAAAAAACTATCATACATATAGTTCGCCATATCATTGATCTCACCAGGTCAGAATGTTCCAGGGAAGTCTTTCATAATTTTGTTACATTTCATCTAAAGAATAGTTTTGTTTTTCCCCCTCAGCTTATGCCTGTTTCAGACTTTAATTTTCCTGAGGGTTAGAAACATGGAACTTATAGCCAGTTTAGAGACATCCGCATCGAGGTCCATGTTGCTCTTCAGTTTTTTAAGTTCATCTGGCCTCCCAGCATATAGACGGGTGGACCTTCTATACGCCAGGAAGTCTCCCATTGCCAAAATGTTACCCCATTTTCTCTAAACCATCAGAAATTCAGCGTGAAGTTATTTGTTACAATCAGCACCTACCTGTAACTATCATTCTGCTTATTGTATCTCACTAAAGCAAAAATATCTGCCGTGCAGTTAAGGAAGTTAATCCACTTCTAATAAAGATCACATGTATTTTAATACACTTCTTCTTCTCCTGCAGTTACATGGCAGATTTAATAAAGGTAAAACACATTAATCAATGTAAATATATAAAACATTCTAAACTATAGACTTTGCTATTTATAAAGGAGGTCCCATACTGAATGTTATGGTTTGATCAAGTTTTAAAAATCATGCTAGCACCACAAATACAGCATAAAACATGCTGTGGCTTATGCGGTTTGACAGATTTGTGATTAAAAATTCTTTTAGTTGATAAAAAAGTACTGATTCCAAAACTTCCACTGAAAAAAAGATTCCAATGGAATAATTTAACTAACAGAATTATAAGAAAATGAGAATGATTTGAAGTGCAAGTACACAAAAATGTATTACCACTCTTAAAGCATAAGTTCAGGTAAATCCAGGAAAAACATAATCAGATAAATCCTTATGGTTGCCTTGCAAGTTTCTTTTATGGAATCAGTTAGAGGCATATTGCTTGGATAGATTTACTTAACACCACCTCTTAAATTTTCAGTCCTCATAAAGTGTCAAAGAAAGCGTAAGTCTGAATAACTGCATTGGCTGTGTGGGTTTGTTCCAGTTAGAATGAAGAGACCTTAGCCAATAACTGTGATCAGCACCATCAGAGACTGATAAAAAAAGACTTACGACGTGATTCCATTACTACAATGAAAGCATCCAATGCTATTTAAGATGTTTGAGAGTACACTGGCTAGTCTCCAGCTACTATTCCAAAAGGGACACAGATCTCTCATAGGCCCTGAGAAGTATCTGCCAGATCTGTACAGGCATTTCAAGTATGTTGGGACACGTAAATTGGTGCTGATACCTTTATTTTGTAACTCAGTCCTACCCCACAGACACCACATAGCAAACCTCCATACAGCAGTTGTCACTGCTGGATAGGACAGCACAGTGGGATATCTTTATGCTATTTTTTCCTGTTGTAAAAGTAACAAAAAAGGTGCGCTATAGTATGTAAGCAAGTGAGTACAAAGGGCTAGTACAGATTCAGTGAGCTTTAAGATTTATCACATCTGATATAGCTCAGAGGCAACCTCCAGTGTCAGATACCTTTATCTCTGACTCCTCCAACTGAAAATGTCAGGATGGTACCATGACTCTATCAACCAACTGTGGATTACATAAAATGAGGATTTAGGGCACATCTCATTATGACACCAAGGACAGCTGAACCTCAAAATATTTGTCAAAATCGAACAGTAGGCTGTATCAATGACATTGTGACAAGTCCTCCAAAGAGCAATAAGGGCATAATTATTCCTTTTATACTAAGGTTGACACTCTAATGAAGAGGTACATTGACTTGGTAAACAATTGTTCTTAATATTCAGTTTCCTCTGATATCTAAAGGTTTTTATTATTTTTTCATTGTAGAATCCTTTTTGTTCTAGACACTTCTTTCATTAAAAGAGGTTAATATTAAGAGCTTAAATCTAAAAACTAAGATCAGCTATGGATGAAACTAGCAGGAAGGTTCTAACAACAGTTAGTCTGCCTGAGAACTAGAAGCCTTAAGCTTTGTGGTAACTTTTTAATACTCAGCAACAGAGCATAGATAGAAATAAAAGTTTTCTTCTTTTCATCCCTTTTTCTTCATTCCACTCCATCTAGTCTCATGCCATATCCTACAGACTACTAGTCTACAGATAACCAGTGTGTCCCCATGATAATCCCAAGTAATTGGTCGCTGGTTTCGGAATCATATTATCTTGACAATGTTTTCAATCGAAAGTCTGAAAAACATAGGCTGACAAAATCTAGAGAATATATGGTTAATGGTCTGATAGACTTGAGAAACACTGATCTAAGATACATAAACATCTAAAATAAACAGCATTGAAACATTAAAAGGCAGTATTCAGTCAAATGCCAAAATTTAATGCCAAATTAAATCACATAACTAACAAACATATTTATGAATTTATATTTTATGAAAAGGTATAAAATTTAGTTTGTGAAATTATCCAAATAAATGCTTTCAATAATAAAAACATGATTTAAAAATCACATTCTTGCTTTTACCTTATCTTCTAGGGGATTCAACACAAACTTTGTTTTATGTTGCAGATTTGGAGACTCCTAGTCAAGCAGGTGAAAGTAAAGAATGCAAGAATGCAACTGTCTTTCTAAAACAGTTTTCACTTCCATAAACAGCACGCAGGAATTAAAAGTAATATTGATCTTAAAAAAAAAATTAGAAAATGTACAAAAAAAGATACGTGTAAAATGAGAGCGAATCATGGATGGTTTGAATGCTGGAGAAGACTCTTCACCTTCCTGAAATACTATAGTGACAATGTCATTTCCAATATGTCGCTTCCTTTCTACCTGGAAAAAAAAAAAAAAAGATAAAAAGGAAAAAGAAAGAAAGAAAGAGAGAGACACAAGGACTTAAAATACATAAATAAATATCTTAACAATTCTGCGAGAGAATGGTAAAACAATATTCCTAAACTGCAAACAGAAAAATTAAGGTCAATATTACTAAGGCCAATATAAAATTATTACTTAACTATAAGCAAGTCTACCCAGCAACGTGACAATGGACACAAGAAGGCAAATTCTAGAAGAGCAGATATTGCCTGTTTTTAAATTAGAAAAGCACTCATCTTTTTTATAATTTACATAATTAATATTCACAAATTGGGCATGGAGCCCTTAGCATTCCAAAAAGCAAATCTACCACTTGAAATAAATGGAAAAATACTCTGATGCTGAGTTATTCTTTAAAAATAAATATCCTGAATGGCCTCTGTTTTCTTCTGTTATCTTGTTATCAGGCCAAGGAAAAAGCATGGGAAAACTGACAGAAATAAAAAAGGGACAACATAATGGTGTCATCTAAGTATATTATTATAATACATAATAAATAGTAAACCAAGTAATTTGCAAGTAATTTTAGGCAATTCATTATGAATGTACAATGTATAGTAAATGCATGTGCTTATAAAGTATTTTTTCATCATATAATACAAAGAAAGGTTTGAGCAATGGATGACAGCACATTTGATCAAGTACCCAAGAAACCACCTAGTGAATCTATGAGCATGTGACAGCAGTGCTTTAGTGCCTTAATGTGCTCCAAGGGGAATTTCTTTCAAGCTGCACTAATTGCTTCCCGACTATGAGTTTTGTATTACACATATGAATATTCCTACAATACACACAAGGTTAATTTTCAATTTTCCTAATTTCTTTGAGGTAATAATTGAAGTAGTGCAGCTCTTCAAGTCGCCTGGACAGCACAATACTCAATCACTTCTCAGGGAAGCAATTCTGACCTTCTTCAAAAGTATCTTTTGTATCTTAAACAGAGATGACAGGATGCATTATTTCTAACAAACATCACAAAATTTTCAGCTTTTGGTATAATACTGAGAAAAAAATAGCAAAATCTTAAAGCCTACACTTATAAAACATTAACAGGTAAGAAATCCCTTATCTCTTCTAAAGTTTTGGAGTTTGTGATTTAGTAAATAAATGGGGGGGGAGGGAAGGGAGAAATAAAGAAAACCATGTACCTGCTGCTTGTTCTCTCTGGAATAAGGTAGCATGGTTGAAACATGGAACATAATTTCATGCCCTTGAAAAATTGTATAGATGGAACAGGTTCCTGTTGTATCATCTGCAAGGGAAGACAACATTCTCAGCAGGAGTATGTCCTGTAAGTTTTCTAAAGAACAAAAGATATTTCAAGTCCGTCTACCAAATCTTCTGGAGTTATCCTTTTTTTCTGATCCATTTTAGAAAATGTCCATACTGCATGTTTTATGTGAGTCCAAACCCAAGTTTGCAATTAATCTGCCTATTCTCACTTAAAACCTATGAAGTCCTACCCTCTTGAAATCACACAGTTCTTCAAGCCATGAGGGCCTACCATCATGAAGCAAGTAACATGTCAGGTTAATCTTCATTACAACTTAAAACTGTTCACCTTGAAAATACAAGTCATACAAATACTTTTCGTTAACTGCATTCCGTATCAGTGACTTAAGCTGACCAGACTTTTTCCTGGTGAAGCAGAGCACTTAGCATGCACATGAGGAAGTCCATTTTAGGATTGTATTGTAACTACAATATGTACAATATGCACATGCAATAGTGCCCCCTCTTTATTGCTTCAGATGAGTTCTTACTTTTAGTGTCCAGTCCTCCTCTGTAGCCTGTCCAGCCTTTCAAAGTAATTGTGTCACCTAAGAGATGCAAAAATCTTTGAAAGCTTTCACTTCCAGTTTCTACATGAGGGAGAGAGAAATGCNAACAAACAACCAAACCAGAAACAAAATCAAAAACAACAACAAAAAAACCCAAACAAACAAAAAAACCCCAAACACACATAGTTATAGAACATGCATAAAAAATAATCAAAATACAGAAATAAGTACTGCTTCCAGGACACAAGGACCCAAATTTCAACTTAATTAGATTCTCTTCATGTCATCCAAACCTTCTATCTTTCCAGAAACAGCAACCCAGCCTTGCAGAATAGGCATCACCATGTGACATTAAAAAGTGACCTCTTTTGCTAATATCAAGACTACGCTGTTCAAGTGAACAAGAGGAAGTCATCATGCTGAAAAAAGTAAGAGCGAAAGAACTACAAACAACAGTGAGTAAACAAGTTGCCTCCTTCAACTGCTTCTTTTTTCTAAATGTTACTTTAGTCTAGAAAAGAAATATCATTATCTTACAAGTTGTAATAGTAGGATTCCTACAGCAACTTTTTATAGAAACAGAAGGTTCTATGCTACATTTTCTCACCCAACATGAACATGAAAACCAACAAAACTACTGTTCGTATAACAATCACCTCCCTTCTGTCTTCCACGTGTAGACAGTTTTCCATTTTTTATTCAGATGAATAAAACAATTAAGAAAAAGGTGAAAAACTCACCATTACTGAACATTTCATCATCTGTTAGCTGACCATCCTTAGCATAAAGGACTCCAAATTTAAAATTCACAGATCCCTGAGAAATAAACCCAAATATTATATGATAAAAAGACGATCAAACAGAAGACCTAAAAAGTGTTTTCTCTACAGACTTTCAGATATATACCTTGGTATACATCCTACACATGGGAATACACATTTTACACCAAATCCTAATACATAATAATTTACCTTCAAAGTTTTATGGTATAGCATAAAATTAATAATCTGAGTTGGTGATATATTAAGTTGGTGCTTAAAATTATTTTTTTTTCTCATATGTTAAAACCCCCACATTTCTTACTGTAATAAGCAATTAATTACTAAGTTGTTACAAGT
This sequence comes from Oxyruncus cristatus, assembly GCA_013399855.1. NCBI lineage: Eukaryota > Metazoa > Chordata > Aves > Passeriformes > Cotingidae > Oxyruncus > Oxyruncus cristatus. The sequence continues at coordinate 17,159 of VXAY01005799.1, read as the reverse complement.
ATGTCAGTGCAAATATTTCAAATACAAAGTTGTATTCACTGAACAGGCCTGTAAGCTAGGAGAGATAAGTTTACATTTACCTCTTGCTCTTCAAGAACCAATAAATCCTGTAAAGAAAAACAGTATCTTTAGCACACTGGTATTAAAGATAACACAAATAAAACTAACAGCTTTATATATTTAAGTTTTGATTTGAAGTGGCCAGTTCAACTGATAAAGACAGTTTAAGTAGTATCACATAATCCTACTCATTATTATCTTGCTACTGAAAGAAACAAATTAGTAGCATTTATACCCAATTACATATATTTCTAGAAAATAATAAAGAAAAACAACCAAACAAAAATCGTCCTACCTTTTGTATCTCAGGATGAAAAATTTCCCTTGGACTCTTCTCAAATTTATCAAGACTCATAGCACTGAAATGCAAACAAAATACTGCTTTATAGAAGGGCAAGTATACATTTCAGCAGCAAAACACCAACTGGTTGCTGTTACAACTGGTTACAAAAGAAATTGTTCAAAGAGCCCCTCTTAGGTGGAATGTTTTCAGTGGAACTGCCATTTCTTCCACAAAATACTAGCCTCCAACACTTCCTAACTTCTTTTAGATTTTAAAAACAGAAATTAGTAAGAGGCTGTGTTGGGATCAGGTTTAAATTTATTTACTTATAAAGGACAGAGCTTTATTTCATCATCCTTCAATATAGATTTAAACATAATCATGGTGAGCATTTTAGAAGGACTCAATAATCGATTCTATTTTTTAAGCTTTTATTCTCTCTCTTCTAAAATAATTCAAGGCAAGCCAAATGAAAAATGAGAAGTTCAGTATCTAATTCACATACCAAAGATCCACAGACAGAACAGAAAAGATATTTAAATAAAAAGATCAACTGCCTCAATAAACAGAAATATCTAATTCATAGCATTTTCCCTTTACTTATGTTTCTACATTTATTATTACTTTTACTTCCTTTTTTTACCCAAGTGTTAAGTCATAGAACTGTGCAGCATGTCATGGAGTGCCAAATGCAGTTTGTGTGGGGCACAGTGAACTAATCTTTCCACTGTTGCTTATGCTAGATCACAGTGCAGACACGATTTGCTTTACTACCTTTTGAAAGGGATCAAAATATTGCAATCAACTTAGAAAAAACAGGTTTAATAATGTAACCAAAAGCCTTTGAGACAGTCTGTACCTAGATTCACACCAGCTATGAACAGGTTGAACTTGTCAAAGGAAGATCAGTCAGACCTGAGGGATGGCTTAAGGACCGTAAGAGCAAAAAAATAGTCAGGGAAGAGTTTTCAGTCCAAGCTGAAGCGGGCAGAAGGGGATGCCATTCATGCAGCTGATTGCATGTGACACAGATCCCAGAAGAAATGGGGAACAAGGTCTGAAACAAGCCTACATTTTTCTCTGTCAAATATTGGAGCATCGCAGGATGGAAAATGTGAGGGTGCTTTGGCAAAAGAGCTATCACCCAAGCTAACAGATGATAAAGTTTCTCCACTCTGGAATGCCTGACCCAAACCGCGTACGTGGGTGAAGTGGAAGGAGAGGCTGGGTTGGAAAGGGATGTTAGGAAGAGATACTTCAGAGACTGGTGGGCAGATACGGAAAATCAGGTACTTATGCAGGTAAAGTATGAGGGCACTTAGTTCATCTTGATGAAGAAGCTGAAAGACATCTGAAGTGTTTTCAGCTCACCATCCTGACACTCCAAAATGGAGCCACAGCCCAGGAAATCAGATTTAAGAAGTGAGACTCAATGGTCTGATAGTGCCTCTGGAAAATTCAATGGTCTGGGACCTCTCATAAATCTTGCGCAGTAGTAGGAACATCCAGATCTCATGGCAGCGGCTTCACACCACAAACACATGCCTTGCTTCCAGAATTCCCCTCTCCCATAGGCACTGGCAGTGTTACCCAGTGGCCTGGCTTCAATAAAGCAAGAGACATTTGTTCCTACTCTATACAGATTAAAGGTTGTGAAGGTCTGCAGACTGCCCATTGATCTGCTACACATTACCTTTTTAGTAAAAGGCAGCACTTTAAATGGGTTTCTCAAGGAGTTAAAACCCTTACAGAAGATCCAGCTGATGACACTGTCAGTGAGGGACTTGAGAAAAATACACCACATGATGAGATTGTAAAAACTGCAGATTAAATTTGAACGAATGGTTTCCAAAACAGTGCTCTGACATGTCAGCTGATTATAAAGTTCAAAGAAATAGAAATGGTGTTGGGTTTGCTCACTTTATTTTCTCTTCTGTCACAAAAGATGCAGGGCAGAGTACAAGCATGATCATCTGGCTGAGAGAAGAAATTTTCTTGGCTTCACTGCGCATAACACACCTGTAGTGAAACTCAGATGAAGACAATCAATTGAAGAAATAATTCTTGGCCTCTTGACTGCTTGCTTCCTTCTGCTACGGCCACATAATAACCACCTCTCTAGTCAAAATCTGCTGTTCCTTAGGTGTGTTTATTGTCTACCTAAATTTAAAGGATATTTTTTCTCTGTCACTGCAGTTCCATCTAGCATGTGTTTTCCAATTAACTTGAAAATAGTCCCTCTGCTAAAGAAAAAGTGCTAAGAATTTTCCTCCATTTTAAGTTGTGACTTTACCTATTATAGAATAGCCTTTAAAACCACGTTTTGCTGCCTTCAATGATTAAGATTTTCAAAACTGTTTTTACTGCTTTTATAAATCTATCACGAAAACCATGGAATACAAGCTCTGAATTACAGGAAAAGGCATACCAGCAAATATCTTACATGATAACCTATTTGTCAATACATACCTTAATATAGATTTCACTGATAATGTTTTTGTGGGACTATAAGGGAGACATATTTTCTGAGTACCCTATAAAGAAGAAAAGCCAGGATATATTACAGGGCATACTGTAATTCAAAAATGAAACTTTTTTTGGTAATTCAAGTAGGAATATTAATAAAAACAATTAAGTAAAAAAACAAGGAAGAAAACTGCGCTAGTTTTAGCTATATCTACTGATGGTTTGGAGAAAAAGTAATGATGTTGCAAAAAAAACCCCCCAAAAACCCAAAGAACCATGCATTCCTACAGGAGAGTTTTAAATCAATTGCTTAAATAAAAGGCTCTTATGGAACCTTAAATGGAAAAAAATTTAATTAAATAATATTAGTGAAAGTAGTATCACACCTGCCTATTTTCTTACCATTATATAAGAAAATAATTGCCTAAATCGATCACAGGACATAATCAAGAACAATTTAGGCAACATTTCTAAAAACAAGCAGAGCTGCAGGTAAGAACAATTAGAAAATATCTGCCATCACAGATTTCTGTCAGAATGTTTAGTATAATGTTATCAACAAATTTAGTTTAATTTTACCTACTACAGTAGAATTGTATGTTCTTATTGTATAAAATGAAATTATATAATAAATACTGGAATTCTGAAGAAAAACATACCCAAACCAAACAAAAGTCAGAACAGCAGTTAAATATTTATTTCTTACTGTTTTTCTCCAAAGTATTGAATGATATTGAGGAATGCGCTGATTATTTTGGTCAGACAGTACAACAGACAGAAAGAAAGGGTTCTTCTCTGCATCTGTACCTATATAATTCTGATGAACTGTTAGAGAAAAACAAGACGCAGTATCAAACATAAAGAAGACATACACACCCACTCATGCGCAGACTCAGAGACACCTGTGCATCTACACATTCATATGTAAAATATATAATTGTCTACATAACTAACTATGTTTTTATATACAGATGTGTTAAAAACCCCCAAAAGACAGGCACAGATTTCAAAGCCAAGAAGTTTTCAAAACATCCCTTTTAGGTAGCAGAGGTTGCACTACTTACAGAAATCCAAATTAACACCACACTTTTTTCCGTATTGAAATAACAGCCATTCAAAGTTACATTACATTTTCATTGATTCGAACTCCAATCTGTTCACAAAAAAAAAAAAAATTACCTTTCCCTAAAAAATATTTGAAATACCATCTTGTATGATACTCTGGGTTTTCCAAATGCACATCCGTTCTGTGCCATGTACCTGGCGTGTAGTCTGTATTCTGAAATAGAATTGAGAGACTGTCAGATTAAACACCAACTGAAAAATAAAGACAAAATATAGGCACAAGCCAAGACTGGTTGATTCATCTTAATTTTAGCTGTGCACTGCTTTTTAAAAAGCAAAAATTATTCTGGAGTCAGTTGGTGTGTAGCTGAAATGGGAACTTTTCCCTCTCTTTTCCCTGTTCTCTTTTTTCCCCATTTCTTTCTAAGTAACTACAGACTTATCCTAGTATACCACTATCACAGGCGATGTCTTAGAATTTCAGTGAAAAGAAGATATTTCGATGTGCAATTTGAAGAAAAACATTCTAAACTTAAAAATAAATAAATTAACGAATGGAATTGTGCGTCCAGGTTTTATTTTCTCAGTTCTTCCCAAAAATTATCCCAAAGGACTTCTTGCTTGACCAAAGCATGCTTTAAAAGTTCTTCAGTGTTGTTTCTGGATTGGCCAGTTAAGGTAAATTCCCAAGCATCCCTCCAGTCCTTTTCCACTAATCACCAAATGCAAAGAAAAAGCCATTCTAACTATTCATTCACTATGTGACCATTCATCACCCACTCTGGGAATCTTTCTGTGACACAAGCTAATCAGCTTTTGAACTGCATGAAACTGAACTAAAAGAGTATCAAACATGACCCCACAGAAAATCAATGCAGAACAGTTAGATTGCTTTAAACTGTGCACCCAGTGCTGATGCAAACAGATGATCAGTAATAGTTTGCCATTAATATTAGTTCAATACAAATTTACCAAGACCTTACGTGTATTTCAAGAATATGAGGTCTTCTTTCTTTAATATTAAGATGGTATTTACAGATGAAAAGGTTTTGCAAAGGAAGATTATACATGAAGATAAGCGGAAACCTAAGTGTCATTGGAGTGGTTGCAGGGACACACTGTGAGTTTATCAGTGCAGGAATCTGGAGGGAATGACTCTCTGAGGCTCCACTTGACTTCTTTATTCCTTATTTAAAGATAAGCACTGCTGCCAAAAGACAACTAAGGGGACAAAAATGAAGCTTAACTTCATCATGCCAACAAACTGAAAAGCACAAAGGTCAGCTTGAACATAGTTGTATCACCAGGACACCGATATAAAGTCACAAACTGGAGAGTACGAAGTGTCATTCAGAGGGTTGCTTTTTTTCTCCTATCATGAACTGACGAACAAAAATGTTACCAAAATGAAACCAAAAAACAGCTTTTTTGTTACACTACATACTCTTGAATGAAAAGCTAAACTAGTCTGTGAGAGGAAAAAAACCACCATCTTAGTCTTCTTAGACTCTTATATTCTCACATTATTACTCAGCATTTTTCACGTCCTTTTTACTTAGTAACTGACTGCAAATACAGCTTTCATTGCTGAAGCTGAATTGTTTTTTCAGGTTTCTGTGAATATTTTTAGCCACTTACCTCACCAGAGGAGCCGTTTTCCACACGGAACCGCCCAGCTCTTTGAATGGCTCCATCAGCATCACTAGATATAAGCTACAAGAGAGTTTAAGATAGAGGTTCTAATCCCAAAAATAGCCGTACCATCAGCAATCAAAGCTTACTACCATTTCTTCTTGTTCCAGGCATCATATAACTACCCAAAGAGAAAAGATCGGCCCAACTATTTCTAGTTTGACTACAGGCTTTGAACGACCCAGTAAGAACTCTAAGTAGGTACAAATGGGTAGAGAAATCCACTCTTTTGCTAGATCCAAGTACCAAGCAGAAATTCCCGTCTCAGATTTTGATTGCACCAACACACAATACTCCTAAAGAAGGACTTGTCCGCCTTCCAGAAATTGATCTTAAAGATTGCTCCTTTCAAAAAAATGGGTCTCATAGACATGATGATTCTCTTCCTCTCAGCCTTGCAAAGCCTAAAACTCTACTTGCTGGCAGTATTACTGGGACTAGCAGTTTTTTACTGCATTTTATTTACTGATGTCTTCATTTATTGATATTTTCAGGAGACAGAGAGCAACAAGAATCTCCAAACACTATGCTCAGTGATGATGCTGAACAACATAAGGTACAGGAGATGTCCTGGTCTTTTTCCAGCAGTAACATCAGAAAATAGGGCTTGTTTCCAGCTGAAGAGTTCAAAAATTTCATAAATACTCGGGAAAGGCTGCTTGGTCTTTTTACAAGGGAATCCATGGATTCACAGAACACTGAAACTCTCTCTGCTGCTAAAGAAGCTCTTGAAAAGACAGTAAAGCAAAGGATAACAAAGTAATTCTCATGTGTCTTGCAACACCACTTAGGATCCCTACAAGAGAAGGGGAGGAGAATGCTGCCAATGATATTGCATGTTACTCCTCCCTAAACTGTAAAAAGGTTGATTGTCTCATATCATACCAAACTTAAGAAATGGGATCTGAACAACAATAATTCATTGCTTCCCTCTAGCGATCTATGTTATTCTAGGATAACACCTTCCTTCACTTGGTCGGAGAGTTATCACAACATTTTGAAGTTTTCTCCTTGCTTTGCAGCAACCTGAGGCTACGTCAGAAATAAACTACCATGGCAAAATCTCCAATGCGTCCTGGTGCCTCAGATAAACTGTAAGAGAGACTATATGGACAACTTGTACACAGTGAGAAAGACATAAGAAAAAGTGTTTAGGGCTGAGACAAAATGATTTGGAAAGAATTGAGCAACTAAGATGCTACTGTGGAAAACATTAAGCAGGAATAGTTAAATACTGAACATTTAGAAATTTGAAAGGGCAACAAGAACCTTTATATGTTTGTACTCCAAAACATAAAAAGACACAATTTCATAAAATACCAGCAGAGTTTTAAGAAAACCAACCAAAAGACAAGACCATTTGTGTGAGCTTACTGTGAATTTATAATTACAAATAACTTTTCTTTTCCAGCAAAAGACTCTAAGTATTAGTAATGAAAGTGTCTCTTGGCAGCAAACAGTTCACTCATATTTTTTGATTTAAACACCACATCTGTTATGTGGAATGTGTGGAAAGAAAAGAAAGATATCTGGTGTTCTTGCAATGCAACTTACAGCAACTAAGCCACCGATTAACACCCAATTTACATACATATTGACAAATATACTACCCAAGAACTTTAAATTACTACTATAGGTACTAGAAAATTTGTCATTTCTTCCCATAGTAAGAGAGCTGGAGTTCATTTTCTTTACTTTTTCTCACTTCTGCTTTCCTATAGTAATTCATATAATTTCATTATAACCTTGTAATCAGTGACACTATTTTAACTGCTGATATACTGCTATTTTCACAGCAGAAATTTATGTATGAGAAAAATGAAGTGCCAACTTAATCTTTGAATTTGAAGGAAATACAGGGTAACTGACAGATTTTAGGGAACCATTTGCAATATATTTATTCTAGTTATTTTAGTTTAAACCTTCTCCCACTACTGAGGTGTGTACACATAACATTACATACATTTGTACACGTGAGCTGCACACAGTTTATGACTAACATAATAGCAAATACTTCATTAAATACTACCTGAATATTTTGTAATCTTCAGTTTATAAGAGGAAAAAAGGCTCAATTTCATCTGGAGGTAAACACAATATTGATATAACACTTTCTGACCTGTTATCATGAACTATTCATAAATAAAGCAGTAAAAATATTTCCAATCACAGGCCTAAAATATCTATTCTGAAGTCTCTTTTTATTAGTCTACAACTTTCAAGTCTAGCTTAGAAAGCACATTTCCCAAACTAAATTCATTTTTTTTTTACCTGGAAATGAAAAGGATTTGAGCTCTGTGTAAGGCGATAAATCAAAGGACAAACTACATAAACTTACAAGCTCCACAGATCCATAATGCTTTCTGCTAAAGTCTCCACGTCTGCAACCCAGATCTTCAGAGACAGACCTGGAATAGAAACGCTTCGTCAGTGCACACAGATCAACCAGACTTACATTTCCTGCAATGCAATACCCTAAGATTTTAAAAAAAAAACAGTCCTGCTGAACGAGGTTCACAGTGTGTGAACTCATTGCTGCAGAGAACACTCCTTACAGCATACACAATCTCTAGCAGCCATTGCAGTCTGGCTTTCGTATTACCCCCAAAGAAAAAGAAATGTCTGGGTCTTGACTGAAGTAAAAGCTACAATTAAATTAAATATTTAGGTATGATGTAATTAGAGTTCCAAAGTGGGTGGTGGCTTATAACCACATTTGATAATCTAAGGGAAGAAAAACCTACAGTAAATTTAACGCTTAAAATAGAACAACTGCACTATACTCAGTAAGACCACACTTGGTACATTGCTATTGATTTTTTCAGTCTCTTTTCAGGCTCCACACAAAGAAAAACTAAACAACTTAATTTCTTACACTTAATTCAGAAGTGTAAGAAAACAACAACATTTCATATGTTTCCTTCCACCACCTTAACAAAGACAGAATTATCAAGCAAGCCAATATAATCCTAGAATATGAAGTTTAAAATCTAGCTGCATTATCACATATAATCTCATACCATCATATCACATTAAGCAGCACCTCCTCTAACTACAAACACTAAGCCTCTTGCCTTTGCTATGGGAATATATGTGTTACAAATACAAGCCAAATAAAGGTGCAGGTGGAAATTTACCATCAACTTTGACTACCCAGACTGTACCAGGGCCAGCAGATCAACCCCTCCATCATATTCCAAACTTACAGTTCACTCTTCTGCCAGCAGTTACAAAAATAAAGTTATTTGGTTTTAATGGAATAAACCTCCGACCAAGTGAAACAAGAAGAAACCCTCCATCTAGCAACATGAGAGAAATTTTTCTGAGAATTATCAGTACTGTAAATTGTAATGTTACATCAATAAGCAGAAGAAATATCTAAATTTTCATATATCTTCATACGTGCTCCTTGACTGTAGGAGATACTGAGACCAAGGACTCAGAAACACCTTAATTTTCAGACAGGTTTTCTACTTGGTTTTGTAAGTACTTAAAATTTTTTAAACATAATTTATAATCCTGAGTTCTGTCCACTCGGATTCCATGTTTCTACCCAAGAAGAAGCAACACAAACAAGACATATCTAATGAAACTTTAAAACTCACCAAAACTATTTGGTATTTAATTGCAGTATGCAAATTATGCATGAGGGATAAGAACATGACAGCAATAGTAATTTTAAATGACCCATAAACTGAAGCAGGAACGTTTGGTGCTGCAACAACAGAGCTACCTTTCTAAATTCATGTGCATAAAACTTTTGGACGATGCTATTGCTTTTGGTAATGTACACCCAGCACTTTTTCCATCAGTTGCCTTTCAGCTTGATTACAGAATCACAGAATTTTTAGGGTTGGAAGGGATCTCTGGAGACCACACAGTCCAAGCCCCCTGCAAAGGCAGGGTCACCTGGAGCATGTGACACAGGAACACGTCCAGGTGGGCTTGGAATGTCTCCAGAGAAGGAGACTCCATGCCCTCCCTGGGTACCTGTTCCAGTGCTCTGCCACCCCCCACGGAACGAAATTCTTCCTAAGGTTGAGGTGGAACTTCTCATGTTTCACTTTCTGGCCATTGCTCCTCATCCTGTTGCTAGGCACCACCAAAGAGCCTGGCACCAATCCTCCTGACACCCACTTTTGAGATATTTATATGTATTAATGAGATCCCCTCTCAGCCTTGTCTTCTCTAGACTAAATGGGCCCAGCTCCCACAGCCTTTCCTCACAGGAAATGCTCCAGATCCCTCATCATCTTTGTAGACTCTGCTGAACCCGCTCCAGGAGCTCCTTTTCTTTCTTGTACTGAAGAGCCCAGAACTGGACACAGCACTCCAGATGTGACCTCACTAGGGCCGAGTAGAGTGGCAGGATCACCTCCGTGACCTGCTGGACACTCTTCCCAATGCACCCCAGGATCCCATGGACCTGCTGGTTGCAAGGGAACACTGTTTGCTCATGGTCAACTCGTCATCCATCAAGACTCCCACGTCCTTTTCAGCACAGCTGCTCTCTAGTAGGCCAGCCCCTAAGCTGTGCTGGTACTTGGGGTTATTCCTCCTCAAGTGCAGGACCTGCACTCGCTCTTGTTGAACCTCATAAGGTTTTTTTCCATCCACCCTCCAGTCTATTAAGGTCCTGCTGAAGGGCAGCACAGCACTCAGGTGGATCAGCCACTCCCCCAAGTTTTGCATCACCATGCAAACTTGCTGAGGATACATTCCATCCCCTCATGGACATCGTTGATAAACAGGTTGAGTAAGACTGGGCCCAGTATTGATCCCTGGGGAAATGCCACTGACTACAGGCCTCCAACTGGAATCTGCTCCACTGATCATGTGTCTTTGAGCTTTGCCATTCAGCCAGCTCTTGATCCACCTCACTGCCCATTCATCCAACCCACATTTCCTGAGCTTACCTACAAGGATGTTATGGGAGACAGCATCAAAAGCCTTGCTGAAGTTGAGGTAGAGAACATCTGCTGCTCTCCCCTTGCTGCCCTATCCTGCTACATCATCACAGAAGGTCAAGCAGGATATCCCCGTGGTGACTCCATGCTGACTACTTCTGATGACCCTCTTTTCTTCTACATGTTTGGTGATGACCCCCAAAATGACCTGTTCCATCACCTTTCCCAGGATGGAGGCAAGGCTGACTGGATGGTCGTTTCCCAGGCTCTCCTTCTTGCCATTTTTGAAGATGAGAGTAATACTAACTTTTGTAGTAAAGAAAAATATTTTAAGCTATTACTCATGAGTTCTCACCTTTTTCTCTCGAAAGAAAGCACAAATCTGGCTAAAATATCTTCTCTGTAATTTTAAAATTGGGTAACATAAAAGTATTTAAAGATCAGCATCTACACAGATGCAAGTAAAAATACTATATTTTCTTTTCTCTTCCAGATATAACAGTGAGTTTCCAAATTTAGTCTTCCATGGGCTGAAAGTGATCCTCTGCCTTTTCACACACCTCTGAGAGAATCTGGAAGTTCAGATAAAATCTAAAATGTCATAATGTATCAAATGCAGTTTTTAGACTTCCTGCATTTTGAGAGACGGGACGGAATTTCTCAGGCGTTTTTCTCACACCGCTCTCACTAATTAAAAAACCTGGAGTATATCTGAGCAAATGATTAATACAAGAGTGTTTTAATATTAATATTCTAATTCATTTGTGTCCACAAACTACCTAAAACATACCTAACTTTCAAACACACTAGCAGTCCTTTTAAAAATCAGAAATATACCCAATAGCTAATCTCTGCTTCTTCTCAACCTAACTACTTCATAAGTGTCATCTGCTTTGTATCAAGTAATTAAAGCAGAATCTCACTCATAATATAAATAAATGCTACACAGACATAAATGCTACACAGACAACCTCATGAAAGTTAGGCATCTTAGCCTCAATTTATGCATAGGTAAGATTTACATTATCACGGTATTTGAGCAAGTGCATATACTTCCTAATGAATTCTTGCCTGCATACCTCTTTGGTTCTCCGTTCTTGGTTACCACCACGATTTGTACTCAAGTCTCTGACACATCACATCAGCTAATTTAAAAAACACACTGTGATTAACATTAACTGTTTATGTTGATCTTTTTCATTGAATTACATCCTTTCTCAGTCCTGACCTGATCTACTACATCAGAAAAACTGTTGCTCAAGTTATGATAGTTTTAGAGTAGCTTTCACCCTATCAAGGTGAAGTGCCAGCACTTGAAGAGGTTAGTTCCTCAGTGGCCCAGATCACTTGGGCTTAATTTAAAATTTACTTCTGTTGCAAAGTGTTTAAATACACATGACCCTTTACTAACATGAAAAAAATTAGCTCATACTCATTTGTACAGCACCTAAGGTACACGGCACCTCCCTCTCCCAATTGTCTAGAAACAGGCGTTGTTGTATACACGAACAGTAATGATGAAGAGACAGGACTAGCTTCCTTCCATTTCAACAGAAGCTCCTATAAACTCTCACAGTCCTGTAAGTTGAACAACAAAGCACAAACATATTTGCTGATCTAAACCTAGACGGTTTTAGGATGCTAGTGTCAAATCACAACTTTTGTCTTTTAGGAGTTTCAACACCGTAAAGCACTTTACTTGGGAGCGGAAGGGTAGTGGCAGAAGGGAGTGAATTTGCAGATTGCACCTGTGTGATCACAACGACATAGCGTGCGTGCCTTCCGGCTAGCCATTCTCCTCACATTCCACATGTTTACTTGCCAGTATCGGTCAATCTGTTTTCATCTAAGAAGCAGCCGCAGGTACAAGCGCACTCAGCAATCGGATAATTGCAGAGATATCCTAGTGGTATCTGCTTGCACGAGTGCAACGCTGAATAAGCTCCGAAATTGACTCCGAAGACACTCGTGCTACTCCGCTTATACCACCTGCAGCAGCTCTGAGGGAGGCGGCTGCAGCTCGTGGGCTCCCGCCCCTGCACTGCCTGAGGGCCGCCCGCCCGTTCCCGCGGCCCCTCCGGCCCTGGCCGGCGGAGGCAAAGCGCCACCTCTCCACCGCGGCCAGGGCGGGTCCGCACCGCACCGCACCGCGCCGCGCCTCGCCCGAGCTCAGTCCCCGCCTCCGGTACCGCTGAGTGAGGCCGAGGAACCGGGTGGATGCCGCCTCTGCGCTGCTCAGCTCCATGCGGGCGGCCAGATGGAGACCTCACCCCTCCAGCGTCGCTCCTGCGACTCCGTCCCGCGCGGGAGAGGCTCCGGAAGCTCCACGCGTTCATGCCGCTCCCAGCGCACGACCCCGCACGCCCTCCTCGTCCCTACGGCCCCTCCCACGGCGCATCAGGCGCGGCGCCGCCGCAGGGCCCGCCGGGAGCTGTAGTCCCGGGCTGCGAGGGAGCGGCCAAGCCGCCGCCGCCGCCGCCGCCGCAGGGAACTGCAGTCTCGCGCCCCTGTGCAGCGAGGGTCCTGGGCCGACACCGACTTGAGGGGCCGGGCCCGCAGCAAAGCCCCTCCCGAGCGCCGGCTTCGCAAAGGTAAAGGTGTAACGTAATTTCAGACACCTGCTGAGAGTTTTCCATAGAAATCATGCCTATTCAGCATGCCTGAAAGTAGCAGAAACTAGTCAGCTTCAAGATGGCCAAGCGCATAGGTCAGGTTTGCTGTGGAATGCTACTCTCAAGATGCCACACTAGAACAATTTGCATTCACAATACACAAATAAAAGTGTGCTTGCATGGTGAGTTTCCTGCCAGATGAAAAGCAAAGAACTACAAGACAAGAGGTGCCAGAAAGAACTGGATTTCTGGAAAATAAAACCTGGAAGTATCCCACTGAAAATCCCCCCCGGATCATCACTTGTCTGACTTCCACAAACTGGTTGCCTTGGTCAGGAGTGTGCTGGCAGTACTGTTGGAAGTGCATTTGCCCACACTGTAATTTCCATTTGATGCTGGCAGAGGCCCTCTGGGTGACCCCCAGTCCCTGGAATGAGCAGACCGGGCTCCCGGGCACTAATTCCAAGCATTGTGTTTAAGGGAAGAGCAGGGGAGCCTTTCTCTCGCTCAGAGGAGCTGCAGTGTTTCCCTCTCTGGAATAATAAGAAATAAAAAATAAAAACAAGAAATAAATTAAGTGAAAATTAAAAATAAAAATAATAAAAAATAAGTGAAATAAAAAAAAATACAAAATACAAAAGAAAATTAAAAGCAAGAAAATTAAAAAGTACTCTGCAGCGCTTCCTGCTGATCAAAGGCTGGCACTGCAGCGAAGGGAGCCGCAGACGCTCGCTCGGCGCCCTCCACGGCTGTTCTTGGAGTCCTGTGGGCCACGCCTGCACCGAGGGGAAGGGCAGCAGAGAACGGGGAGTGGGCGGCGGCCCGGCGAGGCCCGGAGGAGGCCCGCTCAAGGGGGCGGGGACGGCCGAGCCCGCGGCACTGAGCGGGAAAGGAGCGGACATACTGGGGCCTGGCCGGTTGCCGGGGCATGACAGGACTTGTGGTCCCCCGTCTCTCCCAAGGGTGAGGAGAATAAAACAAGCATTTTGAGGCGAAAGCGCAGAAATTAGCGAGGGACATTCTAATAGTAAAATCAGGAACCAGAAGTGAGAGCAGTCCCCAGACCTGAAAGTCCTATAGTTCAGTAAAAATAATGGTCCCCCCGACTGACCGGAATGTTTTTAAAGATGTACAAAAAGCATGCGGCCCCGTAAAATTCCATAATTCTCTAATTCCATAAAAAAAGATGGCAAGCCCAATACAGAAGTCCTGCAATGCCGTACAACAAGATGGCGATCAAAACCAAGAAGTCCTCCCATGCCATACAACAAAACGGCAGCCACAGATCAGAAGTCGATGAATGCTGTACAAGAAGATGGAGGCAATAGACCAGAAGTCCTCCAATGCCATACAACAAGATGGCAGCCAACAACCGAAAGTTATCCAAGCTGTACAACACAAGGGCAGCCATACAACCGAAACTCTTCCAATTCCGTACAAGGAAATGGCATTCCCTCCACCGGAAAACACAGAAAAACACAGCAAACATGGCACTAACAGACCCGAGGTTTTTGGAGGAAACACTCAAGATGGCCGTGCAAGGCCCGCTGTCTCATACAGGCGTCTAACCTATTGCCTGAATTAAGGTTAGGGTTAGGGCTTAGGGCTGGGTTAGGGAACTGTAATGGGACTGGGGGCCGTAGGGAAGGACAAGGTTGCACTGGGGTGGAACTGGGGAGGGACTGGAATACTTCGGCAAAGCACTGGGATGGGACTGGGATCGTTGGGAAGGGAACTGGGATGGGAGTGGGGGAACTGAGGAAGGACTGTGTTTCTCTTCGGGGCCACACTTGGGAGGAACTGGGATGCCCTGGGTGTGCACTGGGAAGGGATTGAGGTCACTGGGGATGGAACTGGGATGGGACTGGGGGCACCGGGAAAGGGACTGTAGGGACTGGCATAGGTCTGGGGAGGGCCTGTGGAAGGACCGAGGAGGGAGTGTGAGGGGACTGTGACGGGACCGGTGATCGGGCCTCGAATGGGACTGGGATGCACTAGGGAAAAGGAAACAGATGCACTGGGAAGGGATTGAGGTCACTGGGGATGGAACTGGGATGGGACTGGGGGCACCGGGAAAGGGACTGTAGGGACTGGCATAGGTCTGGGGAGGGCCTGTGGAAGGACCGAGGAGGGAGTGTGAGGGGACTGTGACGGGACCGGTGATCGGGCCTGGAATGGGACTGGGGCACTGGGGAGGGCCTGCAATAGGTTTAAGGGAAATTGGGAAGGACTGGGAGCACTGTGGAGCTTCTGGAGGGAACTGTGCAGGTCACTGGGATGGTATTAAGGATGGGCTGCGAGGGGACTGGAGTGGGACTGAGGGTACTGGGGCCAGAGTGGGACAGTGGGAGCAATTGGGAAGGACTGGAGCCACAGGGGAAGAAACAGGGATGGGACAGGCTGCACTGAGACAGGGTTAGGGGCACTTGGGAGAAACTGAGATAGACTGAGGAGGGACTGGGGACAATGGGAAGGGACTGGGAAGGTAAAGTTAGAAGAGACTCACCTGAGACACCATCTACGAAGCACTGCTCCAGCTCCTGAGTCTGAATAACAGCCGAGGGCCCAGGCCCCAGCCACAGCCCTTCCTCCATCTGTCTGTTCACACCTGGCCTTCCCCATTGAACAGCTGTTTCTACCCACTCCTGCCAGCTGTACCTACACAATCCACCTTCCCCCCACACATTCCCTATTCCACAGCCACACAATGATTTCAGCGATGCTGCCATGCTCCCTACCAGATCTCCAGAGATGTAAACACAGCCCCCTACTGATTTCAGCCCTACCTGTCCAGTCCACCTTCCCTCCCCACAATCTCTATTCCAGCCACACAGTGATTTCAGCAACGGTGCCACAGTCCCACAAACCTTACAGCCCAAGTGTTTACCCAACTCCAACCCCATCCCTGTCCCAGCCCCTCAGTGATTGCAGCTCTAGACCCACAAGCTTTATTTCACTGCCAGCTCTGCTCTCTCAGCAGCAGCCCCACATCTTTCCATCGCCGCCATAACAAGCTGCTCCAGGTGCTCACCGCAGGATCTTCACTTGGGCTCCAGCTCTGTGGCTTTCCAGCTCCAAGCCCACACTCCCAAGCCCAGTCCCGCAGTTACTTCTCCAGCCCCATAAGCCCTATCCCAACTTCTAAGTAGCAGTCTCAGCCCTGCCCTGCCCTCCCCATCCACCTTCCACTCCCTAGTCCAGCCACACTGCTTTCAGCGATGGGGCCACAGTCACTGTCTCAGGGACACAACCGTTACTGTCCAAGTGTTACAGTCCCCAGCCCAAAAGCCGTCCCTCTCCTAGCCCCTCACTCATTGCAGCTAGAGACCCAGAAGCTTGATTTCACTTCTAGCTCTGCCCTCTCAGCATCTGTTCAANGCAGCTTTCCGCCTCCAAGCCCACGCTCCCAAGCCCAGGCCCGCACTTCCTTCTCCAGCCCCACAAGGCCCATGCCAACTTCCAAGCAGCAATCCCAGCTCCACCCTCCCAGTCCAACAGACACTCACCAGGCCACACAGACGTCTTTCAGCGACGGGTCCACAACCGTTATCGTCCAAGTGTTACAGTCCCCAGCCCAAAAGCCGTCCCTCTCCTAGCCCCTCACTCATTGCAGCTAGAGACCCAGAAGCTTGATTTCACTTCTAGCTCTGCCCTCTCAGCATCTGTTCAAGGTCCTCCCCTTTCTGACCCACTTATGTTTCTCTTGTTAGAGGTCTCCGTTTCCCACCCCAGCTGTGAAGCCTGCGTTGCAGGCCAAGGCTCACTATTTTTATCTCAGCTCCAGCCCTGCAGTATTAATGCCAGGTGCGTGCTCTCTAAGCTAGCCCCACTCTAGCGTTGCCCACTGCCCTACCGTCTTTCCGCCTCCACCAGCTCTGCTGCCTCAGCTGCTGCTCCTCAGCTTTCTTCTGCTGCCTCTGCCTAAAGCTGCTCCTGGGTCTCTCTGCAGCCCGGGGCTGTTGACAAGGCCACAAATCAGTCTTTGTCATTCACTTACATATCTCTAGGAGCTGTCACCCCCCCGCCCCCCGCAAGGGAAACAGCACTAGAACAACAAAAGAATAGAAGAAACAA
>VXAY01005798.1:697314-717170 GCA_013399855.1 Oxyruncus cristatus | reverse complement strand
GGTGCTCTGCCCGCCGATTGGCCCGGCCGCCGCCTCGCGTCCCGCCCCCGCGCCCGTCCGCGGCCTCCGATTGGCCGCGCGGGCTGCCCGTCGACCGTGTGTCAAATGTAGGTTGAGCGAGGTGCCTTAAAACCGGGGGCTTGGGAGTCCCCGCGCGTGAACTCGGCGCGGGGGGCTCGGGACGGGCAGCCATGGAATTGAACTCCCTGTTAATCCTCCTGGAAGCGGCCGAGTACCTGGAGCGGAGAGACCGAGGTACAGGGCGCAGGCGGGCAGTCGGTCAGGCACCCGCAGGCGCTCCCCGCCGCTCTCGGCCTTTGTTGTGCGGCGGCCGGGCCGGGGCAGCGGCCCCGCGCCCGCACCTGCCCGGGGGGGACCCGGGCTGCGGCGGCGGCACCGCGCTGGGGGAGCACCGCTGCTTGGAGCCTGGCTTGGTTTTTATATATATATAACCCCCCAAACAAACCAGAGACGGGTGTTCTGTGCCGCGCTGGATGGGGACGGTGCGTGTGCAGCGCTCAGGATCCCTCTCGCTGCTCCGTGTGTGGCAGTCGGTGATTGTATGGCAGCTCCCCTCCCCCAGCGCAGCGTGACAAGGGTTTGCATGATCCGCCTCGTTTTTAGTGTGCACTCCAATAATCCTCCTAATTTCGGCACTTCGGTGGTGGTTTTTTGTTTTGGTTTGGGTTTTTTTCCCCCTTCTGGTTTACCGAGTTATGGGGTTTTTTGTGTGTCTCGCTTCTTTAAGAGATGCCAGAATAAAATGCAAACAAATCAACCGGAAAAAATTCTGTTCTTTACCCTAGCGTTCCTGCAAAGGAGGAAAAAATTGCATGGAAAAAATATATTGCCACTAATGCTGACTTTGTCCCTAGAAGCAGAACATGGCTATGCATCAGTGTTACCCTTCGATAGTGACTATTCCAGAAAGAAAACAAAGGCAGGCACCATGGCCAGAAAATCCCAGAATAACAGGTAATAGACGCACCGCTTTTTCAGAATGAATTGGCAGCTTTTCCAATGTGTCTAGCTTATGTGCAGTGCATACATTTATGAAAAATAATAACTAATCCAGTGTCTCAGTTTTCCCCATCCCGGTAGTCGCCATTTTTCCCCTGAATGGGCTTGGCTCTGTTTTGATCTCTCATATAAACACTGCCACGCGTACACCATCTCCTTAGTACTCACTGCACTTCTGAGCCATCCGCCCTCATCGCTCCTTCTGCTCCGCGCTCACCGACAGTGGCTTTCGCTGCAGACCCAAACACCATCATCGCCACCCAGATTTCTCTTTGCATGGCACTAATTTCCCCCCAACCCCCCCGCCCCCCGGCATTTATTTATAAACCACAGGCAGCGATCCGGCCGCCTTCCCCCCGCTCCCCCCCGCAACCCGAGCAGATGCAGCCTCCAGTTGCGGTGGCGCTGGGCTGCGGGCGGGGGAGCGGCGTGTGCGGGGCGGGGGGGCACCCACCGCAAACTCCAACTTATCCCGCCGGCCCGGGGTGAGGATGAACCGGGGCGAACCTGACCTCCCCGTGCGTTCTGCCGCACCGCCGGGCCGCCAGCCCCTCCTGCCCGCCCTCCGCATGCGGATCTGCCACAGCGCACGGCTCGGTCGTTGCTCGTGCCGGCGATGGCCCGCCCGCCGCTCCTCCGCCGTGTCGGCGGCTCTGTTGTTCCCCCGCAGCCGCCGCTACCTGCGCGGCGGTGCCAGGGGCCGAGCGCTGCTGTGCGCAGGCTCTGCAGCTTTGTTTGCTGCTTGGGCAGCGGCTGTGTACGTGCAGGAGGCTTCCCCGTTTTACAGGGACACTGCCGGCCCCTGCCTAGAGCGAACCCAGCCCCGTGCTCTGCCTGCTCTGCTTTGCTCTTCCAGGGCTGCTCCGGAGGGGGACCGAGGACCGTGCCCAGCGTGGGCCTGCTTCGACCCGGAGCAGCGATGCTCTGCCCCAGCGCAGGCTCCGCTCTGCATGGTCATGCTGGATGGTGGCTCCTGTAGAATAGCCTAAAATGAACTTGGCTTGCACGTGACTTGTTTTCCAAAGGAGCAGGGAGTCTCGGCAGGCCCGCTCGGCTCTCGCTGCTCCGGCGCGCATCCTGCACAGCGCCGGGGCAGCCGGGTCGGGTGGTGCTGGGGAGGTGCTGGGCAGATAGCCAGGAGCTGCTCGTGGGGCACCGGAGGCGCAAACCGAAATCAAAAGCTGACGAGCTCCCTCCTCGAGAAAAACACGAGGTGGTGAGCGCCCTGTTCGTGCCTGCCGTGGCCGAGCGGTATGTCTTGGAAGATAAACTGAGGGGGAGCAAATTGTTCCCCCGTGCCCCTGCTCTGAGAAAGGCAACCATTTTGGGGGGTATTGATTGCAGTACTCCTACTTTTTTCAGTTTTAGTTGAATTCTTTGTCTCATCTTGGAGCACAGAGAAGACGTCAGTGCATTTTGAAAAAGAAAGTCATCAGGAGTGGGAGGCGTGTCTTGTGTCCTGAGACACTTCGCTCCTGGAGATTTTTAATTATTTTCTTATAAAGTATGCTCACTGCCTTTACAACAAATTCAAAACAGGTTTCATAGGATTTCTAGCTGTAAACTGCTCCTTGATTTGTAGGGATTTCTTGTCTGTCTCTTGCATTCAAGAAATCTGTGTTACTTACAGAGCTATTATTCCATCGTTTTTCGTTCTTAGGACTCTTGTCATCCACTGTAAAATAGTTACTTGTCTGAACTTTAAGCTGCTTTCAGGAGTTTTTCGGAGAGGATTTGTAATCTATCAAATACAGCAGAATTAAAAGATTTTTGCTTACAGATTTGCTGGTGTTATTAAAACTGAGGCAGACACATCCACTTGCAGTTACCCTCCAGCTTTTTTTTCTATCTGCAGACTTATGTTTATTTACCTGTTCAGTGTTTTGCTCTGATTCTCACTCCATAGCAGTGGCAACCTTCAGAAATGCCATCCTGCAGTGTGCAGCAGGATGTTTACTTACACTTTCTTGTCTTCTAGCCGCAGTGGTTAGATGAGGAATGGGTCGTCTGCGTTACAGGACAGGAGGATGCTTGTCGAGGAATGGTTTCCAGTGTGGTCACCACTGGGATAGTGGTTGCCCTGGTTGAGCACAGACACTGGCATGGGAAGCAGGGACACATTGCTTTAATGCAGCTCTCTGTTTCTTCAGGGACGGGGCAGCAGCAGCAGCATGGCCCCGTGGGCACCTCTCCATTGTCCTTATGGGCTCTGTGCCTGTGTCCAGCAATCACTGCTCACATTTGCCTGTGTGCGTAGATTTATGGGGGAGAAATTACCCTTACATTTGAACATACAGTTGAAAATCCATGAGGTGCACCAGCATCGCTATTTTATTATTATTTGGAGCTCAGAGGCTATAGGGGCCAAGACCCAGACTAGAGTCTGAATTTTTTAAAAGATAGTTAATTCTTTCTAAGCAATTCGAAGATTAACAGAGGGAGAGACTGCCTAAATTTCATAGGATGTGGAGTGGTTGTGGATGATGTGAACCACTGGACAAAGTGTTTGTCCATATTGTTCCACTTTAAGCATTTTGTATAAGTGCTGGGTTCGGAGTGTCAGAGGCAGGCAGGTATGATTGCATACATGCCTGAAATTCATGCCTTATTATGGCATTATTTTTCTGGATATAAAAATATATACTTAAGGTTGGAGGAGTAGGAAAGGAGCAGATAACTGCACATTTCAAATCTGCAGGGGCATCGTTGTTTTCATCATCTATTTTTGTATCCTGCTGCTTGCAGCATCTGATCAGATTAAAAAGTGAGATACACATATGTATGTGTATATATTTTTTCATGCTTTATGAGCTTTACGTGTATAAAAGCATGAAAAACATCTTCCTTATTCTTGGAAAATCAGAAAAGAGGGAAGGAGGAGAATTGTTAGATGTGAGGAAGCCTGGTGTGCTGTACCCTTCTTCTTTGTTCTGTATTCTCTTTGTGTTTCAAAACATGTTGCCTGCCTGTGGGGAGAAAAATGTACCCCATGTAGTGCAGGTGTGCTGGGCAGCCCCCGTGGGCAGGGGGGACAGGCACGGATGGATTCCAGCTGCCCTGTTCAACAGGGACACGGATCGACGCCTCCTTCCTCTGCTGAGGAGGTGGTGATGTTCATGTAAGAAATCATATGAGACCTCTGTCCCTTGTCAATGGCTGGCAAGGCCCAGACCCCCAGGAGAGGGGGGAGGAAGGCTGCCTGTCCTGTGGACAGGATGCTCAGGAGTGGGCTAAAAGCTTGCTGGCCTCTTGGCTGTCATAAAGTGAGGAGTAATTTTGACAGGTCTGGATTCATGCAGGGAAAAACACCTGCAGAATTACATTTAATTAACCAAAATCTATAAGCCTTCTGTTCACCGTAGGAATTTAACATTTTTGCTTTGTCCACTGCTAGCTTTAAATGAAAATTGAAAGCAGGTGTTAGCAGTTTGTTGATAAACAGTATTCTCGGGGGTTATTGGTAGCAATGAGACACAATTTTTAGCCATTTCTTTTTCACTTGTACATTAAAATAGTTGATGTTATGCGTTTTCTTCTCAGTTTCCTGTGATGTGCCCTTTCCCATGTCACACAAACCAAACTGCTTTGTTTTCTCTCTGGCTTGCCATTCGTACTGTATCCTCAGCTGAGATTCAGACTTGTTTCCCCCCAGTAATTTTGACCAAAATCCTCTGGCAAATGAAACTGGATTCTTGTTTTGTGAAGAGGACAGGAGATTAGAGAAAGCCACAATATTATTTTTTGCAGGGAGGTAAACCTAGGTCACATCTTCTCGTTACAATAATACTTATCAGGTACTTGACTACTGTATAATAAATGTCTCTTTGCAGAGCAGTAGCTGTATGTAGTTCCTAAAGCAGTGCCATACAGTTTAATAATTCCTCTTAGGGTGTAGTTGGAATTGAAAAAAGGCATAAAACAAACAGCTGGATTTAGTGAATAACAAATATTCTAAAGTCAAGCTTGCTGTTTGTTGCAAGGAAATGGATAGGTTACACGTGTGCAATGTGCCGAGGAGGAATGCGACACAAATCTGAAATTTGGTGACGTTTGCTCACAAGGCAGGGCACTCTGACAGAGAAACACGCAAGCCTGCAGATAATTGGGCTGCTTCTGCCCTGGCTGAAATGACACTCACCAGGTGTGGGGTACCTTGAGCTGCATGTGGGTGTGAGGTGCGTGTGTGCGTACGCACAGGGGAGCTCGGGCAGCTGCTTTGCCACGAAAGGGTCAGAAATAAGGTAAAACGAAAACTAAAATCTTAGTGTTAGATGCCAGTCCACTGAGGTCACGGTTAAATTTACTTGCAGAGAAAGGCACTGGATGTCGGTGGTGCAGTGTGTTTGGCCTGTTAATTTAGGAACTGGTTTATTGAGGGAGAGGGAGCAAAATAAATACCGGTTAATAAATACATCTTCTGTATCAATTAATATTTTTGTTCATATGTTATATAAATAGACTGGTACTTTATGCTGTGTTTTGGCGAAGAGTTATATGTAGAAAAAGATGAAAACTGCATTTGGTGTTTCAAATAAAAACAGAGCTTAATGTCCGAATTCCTCTGTTGCTGTTGGCTCATGGCGAGGGTGAACCTGTGGCCCGCGTAACGAGCCCCTTGCTCTCTGCAGATGTTATTCTGTGCCCACACAGAGCAGCTTAGGGATTGCAGCCTGATTTTTATTTTCTTCTTCTTTTTTTTTTTTTTTGTGGGAGGCCAAGAATAAAACACTGCAAAGCAGACTGTGCAGGCACAGCTCCTCTAATTTTTTTCTTTTGCCTGGATTTCTGAATTCGATAGATCCTTCTGGGTTTGCTTTCCTAAAACTGGCAGCACAGGGACAGCAACTGATGTCAGCGCGAATGGTTTTAAAACTGAGGCATTTTAGTCCCAATAAAATAGATCTCGCCACCAGGCCTGTTGACCCTGAGGAACTGCAGTAGGTCTGCAATGTTTGGGAGCTGCACTGCTCCTGCAATTGAGGAAAACAATTTGCCACCGTATTAGGAGCACGTTCGGACCTGGCCACTGCAAACATGTGGCAGCACAAACTTGAATGCGATACTGGAGCCAGAACTCTGCATCGAGGCTGGGCCAGTATGCCTGGTTCCCAGATCCCAGCTGAATCTGCAGAACCGGTTAAATTTTGCTATGAGGAGAATGCAAAATTAATTTTTAGTGGATTAATTCCGTACAGGCTTGCTCTTTGACAGGCTGTGAGCAATGTGTCCAGTTTGAAACAAATGGAAAAAACCCAACAACCAAGGAGCAGTGAATACTAGGCAGGTCACGTGTTTATGTTCAGGTTTATCTGGTGCTTTTCAGGTGCATTCCACAGCAGGTTATAGGTGTAGACAGGGAATTTCCTGGAAGTGAATCTTGATTCTTCCAACAAAAAGCTGCACAGCAGTCGCATTCACAGAAGACTGCAGGTGTAAGCCTCATGCTTTTACACACCTGCTCTTTTGGGAGTGGGAACTGGATGCAGACACTTAACGTGTAGCACCTTGTAAAACTTCTTGCTCTGTTTGTTCTCACTCTTTTGGCCTGGACAAAATGTGAAGTGCAGGCAGTGTAGTTTGCACATGGCTGTGTGACCTTAGGTGGAGTTGTATCCTCTGCACATGGGTTGTATAACACCCTGGCAGCCCTGCCTGTACTAGAAAGCCCTGGCACGGGTAAGGTGCCTGCCACTGTTTTAAGCACTTCGTTAACTAGCCTGCTTTGCTCCCTATAGTGCTTTAAAATGTGTTGGCAACTGGTAGTGTATTGGTGACTCACGGTCTAGACCTTAACACTGGGCAATAAACTTGAGCAGTTCACTGCTTTTGTCAGGAGCTCCGCTGGTTTCCCACTGACAAGATGCCCTGTCCGGTGGGGTAAATAGATGGAGTAGGGAAGGTGTATTAATACTGAAAACTTAATACTTAAATAAACTTAAGGCTGCACATCATGCATAGAGTGAAATCTCAAGCTATTATGCATGTGAGCAGTTCCTGCTGCCTCACCCATAAACTGGCAGAAAGCGGACTTGGAGGGGGCCCTCGCCTTTTCTGGTTTAGTCTCACCATATCAATTAGCACCTGTCTGAATTATGTAAGTGAATCTGCTGAATCAAAGGAATTCTCAAATCCAATACCTTGAATTCTTGTTTGGGGAAAGGATGGTGGAAGGGGACGGCTCTGGGGATGTGCTGTTGGAAGTGGCAAAGCATCTTGCAGACCAACATCTGCATTTACTTGGCTCCTCTTTGTTCTTTCAAATCTTCTTTTGACAGTTTCTTCACAAAGAAAATCTAACTGCTGTTTCATAGCCAGTGAACTGCTCAGCATTTGCTAAAGGAATATTAGGGCTGTCTCAGGTCAATGGTGTAGTCTAAGCAGCAGCGTTCCTGATCTGTGATTTTGCTGATGATTTTTTTTTTATTGGCCTTTTCCTTTTTTTCATCTGAACCTTTTTATTGTCACCTTTTCATCACTTCTACTCCCAACTCCCCCAAGTCTTGCATGGAGATACATAACTTAATAGAGTGAACCTAAGCTAAACACCAGAAATCTTCCTTCTCCTGCAGCCTGTTTTTAAGGGCTCCACAGCCCATTTGTCTGAAAAACAGTCATACATCTGTCTCTTTTATATAAACACACATATAGATATATATTCTTAGTCGTGGCCTACATCTTATCTTTTACTCAGGTAATAAAAGACTCCATTTTGAAACAGGGTATGGTGGGTAGTGGGTTGTGTGCAGACCAGTTCTTATGTAGTTTTCCCCTCACTTCAGGTTGCATGAACAGCAGGAGATGGATATTCTTGCAATATATGGTATTGTAGACAGTGAAGGAGATAAAAACCAATATTTAGAGAGAGGTTCACCTCTTCTGTAAACAAACCGAACAACAAAAAAACCCCATATGCTTGTAATAGGGCATTTAACTCCATGTAGATGGAGCAACTCCCAGGTAAATGTCAGGACTCTTGGTTTTGGTTCCTGCATAGGGACTGATGGTTGAGGCATTAGTCAACCCCCCCCCACCTCCCAAAATGTCTGGCTGGTGCCCACGTTTGCAAACTGCAGTCTTTTATGTCCCAAAGAGCTCTGTGAAGAGGCACACACCCACCACTGCTCCGTTTGGTAGCTGGCACAACTGCAGCAGTGCCCCTCCAGAGCTGGTCTGGCAGGACAGACCCCAGGAGAACACAGGGGTCACCCTTTGTCGACCAGAGGTGCCCTGTGGGTGTGCTGCATGAAGGACTTCCAGGTGCTCACTGCATCCTCTCTTAAGCCAGCAAAACACTCAGTGCAGGATGAATTTCTCGGCCAGTGGTTCTGGTGCTGTCCCTGTGTGTGCTCACCGGAGCTGCTGTGAGCTCTGCTACAGCAGGCAGCTTGGAATGGGCCAGTTACAGTGATTGTGTTCATCTTTGTGTCTAATGGCCAGAAATGTCAAGGATTTCATGCTGTAGGGATGAATCCAGACCGGCCTGTATTTCCTCTCTTCCAGAGTTCCCTGCAAACAGTGCCTTTGTGCCTTTGACAGGCCCATTGGGGGTGTTTGGGGACAATGGTTCCCTCCTGAACTTCTGTTTCCCATGTATTTTCATAATCATTGGTGGATTTGGCATAGTTTGTCAATTTTTGTAAACATTGGGGTGGAGAAGAAGTTTGATCTCTTTCTCTGTAGACTTTTAGTAGAAAATAAAAACCAATTTCCCCTTATTGTAGTCAAATGGCAAGGGCAGTAAAACAGAGCAAACCAAGCCCACCCTGCCCTATTTTTGTAGCACTGAATATGTGTAAAACACTTTCAGTGTTGCTGCATTGGTCACCAGCACTTAGGAATACACACGTTACTTGATTGTGCCTCACTTAATGCAATAAGTTTAAAAAAAATTACATTGAGAATTCCTAGGCCTTTTTCAGAAAAAGACAGCAGGTAATGTTTGGCGTAATTGATGTCTTGGTACCAACACTGAGATGCTTTTTGGTGAGAGTGGATTAGCATCAGTGCTGAGCCTTGTGAGCAGAGGGGCAGTTCACTGAAGCGCTTGCAGGATCAGGAGCTGCACTGGCCTGAGATAAATGGCTTGCGGGTTTGTTCACTGGGTGTTTGTTTGCCTGAGCTTCGCTTTCTTTTTCCCCCCTCTATGGCTGGAGCGATGCATTGTCTCAATAACATCCAGGTAGAGCTGCAGCATCCAGCTGCACATGTGTGTGCGCAGGGAGAGGCAGGACAGCTCCCCACCGGGCAGCGTTTCTGCGGGAAGGCTTTCTCCCCTTGGGATGTCGTTGCTTGCTGGAGGGACTGTGCACTTGCCCCTCCAGAAAAGCCAAGAGCCGTGCGCTCACCCTTCCTTGCAGCCCCCTCGGTCAGCACGTCGTGCCCAGCTGCAGGCTGGGACTGCAGCACGCTGGAGCAGAGCTGCTCTGACATCATCCTCCTGCCCTAAAAGCTGCCACCGCCTCTGGATCTTTTTGATCCTTACGTGCCGGGCATGCGTTCAGTGGGACAAAAGCGAAGTCTGGAAAATTGCTTGTTTTGAAAGGGTGACGATAACTTCATTTTAGGAATGTTTTTATACTGAGCTGTATAAATAAATAAAATTAATATTTGCAGCTGAATCGGTGGGAAAAAAAAAAAGTCCTCCAAGAATTTAGGGCTGCCTTCTAATGGCAAAAAAACCTGAGGCATTGGTTGGGGAAAAAAAAAAATCTCCAATCCTAGTAGATTGGAAGAGGGATAGCATGCTGCTGTGGTCAGTAGAGACAGTGATATTTTTGGTTGCTTTTTCTGTTTGTAGACTCAGAAGAATTAAGAGGATTCCTCTTTCTTGCCATTAAGATGTCAACAACAACAACAGCAGTGATTAGCAGCTGATTTTTCTTTCTGCTGCTCTGTGGGCTTGAAAGCTGGCTTTTTGGGTGCTTTTTGCTCTTACCTCCTACCATTTAGATCTTCTAACACTTTCTGCCCCCTCATAATTTTCCTTCACAGATAAAAATCTTGTGGGCCGTTTTTATTGCTAACTTGCTCATTTTTTTTTATCTTCCTTTCTGTCTCTCAATGTATTGAACGCTAATAAATGCAAATTTATTGTAATTCCTCCCCAAATCCATGGTTTACTCATGGAAATTAAGTTGATACCTTCAAGTATCTAAGGGATGTAAAAGTGAACCAATTTAATGGCAAAGCTGTTTCATAATCCATATAAATGCGTGTTTTAGAGAACTCTTTCGTGGCTTATGCAGGTGGTGGCATTTAAATATTCTAAATCTTGATTTATTTATCCTTTTCTCTAATATTTCTTTTCTCTTTTTAATAGGTCATCACACAACGAACTAGAAAAACATAGGTAAGTCTTGAAAAAAAATAGCTAATTAAAAGATGTGTGGTTGACATTAGAGTTACCATGTTTATTGAAGAATATTTTGCTGAAATTGTTTTGATTCTGCACTGACTAGTTAATTAAGTTGTTTTGGGTTCTTTTATCAACTAAAATCTGATAGGTATAGTATTATTTGGCTTTTTTTTTTCCTGTGTTTGGTGTGCTTTTCTTGAAACTCCCTTGATAATTAGCTTTGGACTGATTAATGCTGCAACTGGATAACCGAATTGATACTAAAAAAAGAATCTGATTGCAGCAACTGTTTGCTAGAGGTGTTAAATGCTAAACGTACAAAGTATTTTGTGACTAAGGTGAATGATTTTCGGGAACAATGTGTCACACAGGGTTATTCTATGTTTGTTTTTTTTTTAAAGTATGCCTAAAATGCAGTTAATTTTCATCTTGCATGTAAGTACCTACAGATACGTTTTTCCCCTCCGTCTGCTTCCTTGCTGGTGCGTGTCCTGTCCAGAGAGCTGTGTGTGATAGGAATGGGCACCTCCTGAGCTGCAGTCCTGGTCTGGTGTATCCAGCACTGGGAAGAGCTGGACTTATCCAGGACAAACATTAGACCCTGCAGACCTGAGATGTACAGAACTCAGGTTTGCACAGTTTTGGAGGCAGTGTTCCCTGTCCGTTGTATCATGTCAGAGTTTGTTTGCAGATGGGCCTTTGAGCTGTTTGAAGTCTCTGGGGTGCACACAGAGAGACGGTGCCTGTCTTGGCTCTGCCTTTTGGTTCCCTCACTGCAGGACTGCTGCCTTTCACTTACCACTCAGGCAGCGGGACCAACTCTCCTTCGGGTATTTTTCTGTTCATTTTGTGTAGCTTGTGGTCTTTCGGGTTTTGTGCATCCAGAGAAAGCAAGGGTGGTGTGTGTGAATATGATTTAAACCTATTTGCATGCATCTAAATACGTGGAACGTGGTTGATGGCACAACAAGATTGGACTCGTGAGGGTTTTTTTGTGTCTTGTTCTGTGGCTGCAGTTTTGTAGCAGCTAGACCGTCACTTCCCGTGCATGCTTACATGCTTTCCTATAGTTTAATTGTAATATGAGTAAACTGTAGCTCTGCCTAATAGCCACGTGGTCATCCTAGAGATGAGAGGAACTGGAGAAGGCTCAAGCTCACAAACACAGGCCTCAGCTGTAGAATGCAGTGCATTGGCTAAGGCAGTGACATCAACTGGCAGAAGTTCTGCTGACAGAGTCTTCAGGGAAATAACTGCATGTAAAATTCTGTCCTTTGGTCAAACTTCTTTAAAATAATTAAAAAAAAATCATTGGCCCCCAACTGTGATTCTTTCTCACTCTCATTTTTTTCCAGCCTCATTTTAGATACTCTGTTGCATTTCTTCCTTCTCCCCTGCTTCATCATTATTGACTTGTTGTCATCTAAACTCCATATTCTCTTTTTTTTTTCCTTCAGTCATTTTTATAACCCAAGCATGGAGTTGCCTCTTCTTCCCTCTACTTTGCCTTAACATGTTTAAGCAGCACAGTAAATGAGGCACAACAGCATTTGCAGCAGATGCAGGGCCAGAAGGAGAATCTATTAATTGTTCAATCTCTGTTCTCACTTTCAGTTCTGTGTTGTATCTTTGTAGTAGTTGGACCATACAGTATTTGCCTTGCTGCCTTTTCTCTCTGCCATCTCAAGGTCAAAATAGGTAAACTGCACAGTATGTTGTGTGATTATACAACTAATGTTTGTAACTGCTGCTGCTTGCGGGTCCTCCTGCAGTTAGACTATACTTGAAGCCAGATTTTTATTATTCCTGGTGAGAACCTGCAAATTAGTGCGAGATCCTTGTATGTGCAAATGGGTGTTCACAAAAGCAGATGAGATGTGTACAGTTCTAGTTGCCTGATGTATTGGTGTGAAGGACTCCTGCAATTTTTATTTCTCTTTTTTTTAACAACCCCCTCCTCCAGCACTGTGTGTGTATGAGCAGATAATAACCGATCATAGTGTTTTTCTCAGTGTTTTACTGAAATTGCATTAAAATCTATCAAGTGTCTTGCAAAGTTTAATGGAAGATTCACAGCCGTAGTGTGTCCCTGTAGCAGCTGGTCCTTTCGGCGGAGCCTGTCCTCCTTCCCCAGCACAGCCCTGCCCTGTCAGCTGGGAAGCACTGGATGTTGATTTTGGAGGTGTATCCTTTCCAGGACCAGTGCCTTTGACTCACCACTGCCGTGATGCTTCTCTGGCGAGACACACTTGGTTATCTCACAGCAGCCTGTCGAGAAGGAGCAGAGAAGATGGCCATGCTCATCCTCCTCCTTACCCAGTCCCTCCTGTGGTGTCTGTGGGCCCGAATCGGTGCTGGAGGGCAGGGAAATGGCTGCCTCATTTACGGGGCCGTTGTGTCCTGCACGAGGGTGGCCAGAGCTGCCACTGACTGGAAAGCCGTGGTAGCCTTGTACTGTGTGTGGTGCTGTTGCAGGTTCTGCACTGGCGTGGCACATCAGAGGTTTTACCGGTGGATTTGACATCGGTGGGAATGGCAGTGGTTGTTGATCTCTGCGTGTGCCAGCTCGGCCGTTTGGCACCACTGCTTTAATTTGCATTTTCTACTGCTGTGTCTCCTTTTTGTGTGTTTTTGAAGGGATGCTCAGAGGAAGACAAATGGAAGGAGAGACATAATTCCAAGAAAAAAATCTTGTTATATGTTAGAATTCAGATTACAATTACGGTAAAGTGTCAGCAATTCATACATCCTTTTTTTCTGCTTTACGTCTCCCTGGGATATCCTGCTCAGAAATTCAGTGTGTGTTCCTTGTAGTAAAACACTGTAAGGATTTACCCTCTAATGACAGTCTTGTTTTGGTCCTGTGTGATCAACATTTGCATCTTGGAGCCATGAAACAGGAATCCCCCTCAATAAAAAGTAGAAAGGCAAGAAATCTTCTATCCTAAGGACAGATGAGGTCCTAGAAGATATTTTAATAATTACAGACATGTTAGAATGGCACTTGGATGTAACTAGTTCCTAATGACAAATATATACATGTATATTCATTTATGTATTTTTTTGTTGTTTCCAGCCAGGCCATTATGTCTGTAGGCTTTCACAGAGCAATGTAAACAGTAAGTAAATTAGTACTCAGACTTTTCGCAGGGAAATTTTTAAATCGACCTGACCTGACAATTGTATAAAGGAACTTAACTTTCATAGTGTACAAAACCCCCAAGAATTCGTGAAAGATATAAGCTGCTTAAAAAGGCATAGCATAATCTCATTTATTTGCATCAATTTATACTAGTTCTACGTTAGAAGGTAAAAGCCAAGGTGTATTCCCCTGAAGACTGTGCTGAGATCTCCACAGTGCTCTGTGAAGGCAGAGAGTCACCCGCCCTCAGCTGTTCTCATGTGGACTTGTCCCCCCAGCTCATGCAAGGCCATGGGAGGGAGCAGGAGCAGCACCTCCCTGCCGCGGTCCATCCTTTCTTGTGGGAAGCAGATGGAGCCCTGACAAAGGATGCTGGGATCAACCCATCAGGGTTCCTCCGATGACAAAGTCATTCACTCCTGCCTGGCCGTGAGGAGCTCTGCTGCAGGAGGAATGCAAGAATTCTTGCCCTTTCCCTGGCAAAGTCTTTGAAAACAGCTTGTGAAACTTGATGATTTTAAAGAACAGCTTTTAAGAATTAGTGAGGAAATGAATAAAAATGTGCCTTGAAATTGGCAAGCCACGTGCTGCTGTCCCCCAGACTGGCACCACGTGAGCTGAACAAGTGCTGTGTGACCCTGGTATGGCTTGATCTAGGGCCGAGGTTCCCAGGCTTAGGTTTGACAAAAGCTGACAAGCTGAGCTCTGTGGAGGTAAAAACCAGCCATTGCTGTTGGCAGAGGTATACTCTAGGGGCATTTCCCTCCTTTCCTATGGAAGGTGCTCCAAGAAGTGGAAGTGCATAAGTGTTTAGCTCCATCACTGGATATCAGGTGGGACAGGGAGCAGTTCCCTCTTGTTCAGGGCTCACTCTGTAGTGCAGGAAGCTGAGACTGCTGTGGAGGTGGCCTGCATCAGTTGAGGGAAACAGCCCTGAATTTTTAGAAGTGCAAGACCAGGATGGGGAATACGTGAGACAACATGATTTGCAAAACCTTACAGAAGAAAAGAAAAATCCTTTATTTCTTCCCAAAAGAGCCTAACGTATGCATTGATTGGAGTGCTGATCAGGGGGAGACTGAAAGTGTTGCCATGTGCAGAGAAGGTAATGCTGACCTGAGGTTTGGGTAGTGCTATGTGTAGTCCTAAAACGTAGTATCTTGCCAGAAGAAGATTTTGCTATTACATCATCATGTGTATGAAATGGATATCTGTATAGAAACATAGGTTTTGATGAGCAATATATACTTTGATGAGAGCATTATGATGTACAACATTAGCAAAATTGGTAGTTTTCTCATGAAGGAAGTGCAGATGCAAGAGCACAGTTACATTCAATTTCACCCACCAGAGTTACTTTGAGTTTAAAGTTTATATAAGCTGAGAGAATGTCTTGCAATTCTCTCCGTGGTGCTTCATGTTAGTAAACTGCAGGGTTAATGAAAAGCACGTAATTGCCAGTTGCTGATAAACCTGGAAGTTTTGAAAGAGAACTGAAAGGTCATTGAAATAATAGCATACCAAAACAATACCTAATGTTTATTTTTATTATGGGCTGCCTTTTCAAAATCATAAATTACCATTGTGGTTAGCACTGCTATGCAGCATAAAGATGTAACTGCACTGATCCATCGTGTTGAATGGCTGTGGTGCTACCGCCAACCTAGGAAACCCCCAAACTGGTGGTGGAGGTGAAGTCCTTCCAGGGTAGGATCACCCAGTACGTGTCTCACTGCTGTGCTTCCATCAGGAGTTTAACCCACGCTGGTCACACTCTGGTGCTGCTGGGCCCTGCTTCCTGCCAGCACAGCAGGAGGGGAACAGCTTCCTGACCCAGCTCACTGTCACAGGCACACCCTGATGCCAGCACAGGGAGAAGGGGTGGGATGGCTTTTTTGAGTGACAGTGTTAATTTACAGTGTTAATTTACAGTACAGAGCAGTTACAGTTCACTTCTCTGTCAGTTTAATGTTTCTCCTAAGCATCCAGGTCTGGCTGCTGTTGCCTGGAGTGCTGGGCTGGATAGGTCTTACTGACCTGGGACAGATCTCATTGTTATAATGGGTCTATAAAAACTGCTGCCATTTCTAGGATGTGTCCAGATTGTATCTAAACCATCCAGATAATGTGGCTGCTACATTATTGTTGGGAACCACGTTGTCTTACTAGCTGAACTTAACCTCCCTACTAGATCTGTTTCTTCTGGTTTTTTCATCAGGTAAAGAACTTTTTTACACCATCTCGTTGGTGTGAAATGGTTTATTACAATTCCATTGAATTGCAGTAAACATACCTTTGCACTGCTTTAGCAAGGTAGTATCTTAGGAGTGTGACTTGCCTTTTGTGAACTGAAGGCCACCATGATTTGGGCACCTGCTCCTCCTGCCCAGCTATGGCTGCTTCTCTGAGGGTGCCAGCTGTGGTGGGCAGGTGAACGGTGTTGACTCAGCCAGTGCAAGCCTGAATCTCAGTTTAAACCCCCTTTTACCTGTAATTTAATCTCAGGCATTTGTGTCTTAAATTTCTATAATAATTTTTGGGGTTTTTTTTGGAGCTTGTTTAACAAAGTCTATAAAAAACTGGACCCACAGAATTAAAGATTTAATTCTGTGCTTTTGCTGAAACATCCCATGTGTCTGAGTGACCTGTGGTATTAAAGAAATTGGAAGGTTTAAAA
This sequence comes from Oxyruncus cristatus, assembly GCA_013399855.1. Classification (NCBI taxonomy): domain Eukaryota; kingdom Metazoa; phylum Chordata; class Aves; order Passeriformes; family Cotingidae; genus Oxyruncus; species Oxyruncus cristatus. Next base: position 700,976 of record VXAY01005798.1, on the reverse strand, counting down.
CTTTGCATTGAAATGCTTTTTATTCTTTTCTCAACGTTTCCCCATTTCTAGAGTATCAGCAAGTGTCTGGACCTGTGGCTTTTCCTGCGTGCTGCAATAACTGCTATAAATACTTCTGCGCTGAACTGCTGTCTTTCCACTGCACATAGCAGCTCACCTGATTATGCACTCCCAACAATAGTATCTTCCCACCTAGACTGCTGGTTTGGAAAGGAGGGGTATATTAAGCAGATGAAGCTTGGAAGTTAATCTGCTCAGGAAGTTATATTCCAGGTGTCAGAGATGTGCATATCCTCAGAGATGTGCATATCCTCATGCTTTGGACAAAGCTTCTATTTGGCAATGAAAAATGGGAGTAAAATACAGCCTTGACTTAATTGTAATGTCCTTTTTCCTGCTGAACTCATCTTTGATCTGTGGAGCCCAAGTGCAGTCCTGGGTCTGGGCTCCAGAAAGCCGTGTGCTTCCTGGCCAGCCCAGCAGCCAGCAGAGAGCAGATGGGCGAGAAACCAAGTGCATGCGTTTTTTTCCACTTGAATTTGTTCATGCCTCTCTCCAAACATAAGTCCATTGTGTGTCAGCCTCTAATGGACTATGTGAAAGGTGGTTTATGTTTCCAGCATCTGCTAATTGACCTGGCCAGTTCTTACCCAGTATGGCAGAGAGAGCAGGCTGGTCTTGTACAAAGGGGAGATGGGTGGGCCGGAATTCCAGCTGTTTTGAGGACTCTACCGACAACAGGGAGGTGCTGATTCCATGCAAATAAGGGAAGAGAGGCCTGATGGTGACTGCTCTCTTGATTGAAGGAGAAAAATTGAATTAGGTATTAAATTTATTTTTTTTTTTTAAGCTTGCTCAGCTACATTTGGGCAAGTGAGCTGGAACTTGATTTTTTTTTTTTTTTAAAGGTATTTAGGCAGCTAATGGGCTTTAAGAAGTTGGCCTCTGAAATGAGTCTTAGGTAATGCCATGGGAATCCTTGGCTGCATCCCAACCAGTCAAGTCTGTGGAAGCCCACAGACCAAGACTGGGTATACGGAAGTGGTACCTGCTGTGGTTTGCAGAAGTGGCAAATGCACCTGCAAGCCAGCAGTGCAGCTCCAGCTTGTTAAGGCAAGGTTGGCTCTGCACTCAGGATATACACCAAATCTGCAGGAGGCGGGATTACTTTCTCCCAAGTGTGTCCTGAGCACCGATGACACAGTGTCACTGGTTGGAGCAGACAAAAAAGGATCAACCCAAGCTGGAGGAGGTGGCTGTATTCTGTGGGTTGGTTGTCCTGTCTCTTCCTCTCCCTGCCTCTATGCTGCATTGGCATCTCTAGCTCTATTTTTAGCACTCCTTTCCTGGAGGGCCTACGCTGTTTGAGTATTGGATATGCCATGGCCTGGTCCCAAATTCAAAATGTCTCCTTCTAGATGGAACAATGTGTACTTCCCTCTTGCAGCTCATGCCCCTTTCCTCTCGTGGTCTCTGTCAGCAGACACTTGTGCTTAGATTCACTGCACAGAATTCCTTTGCAGGTCAAGTAGTTTTTAATCTGTGTTTTTTCCCCTTGGTACACATGATGGTTTAACATGTGGCAGGCTGTGGGCCCGACTCTGCCTCACACCCAGGGGATTTTAGTAGGAGCTGTGCCTGCAGCCTGAACCCTACATCACATCCTGGCAGCTGCAGAGGGTGCAGTCAAGGTTCCAGAAAGTCTACTGAGCATGAACATTTACCCAGCAGATCATAAATGTGAAAAAGCCTAATGATGTTCCTTCACAGAAGCCTAATTTGGGCCTTTTTCTGAAAAACAAAACAAAGACACACCACCACCCCCCCCGCCCCGCCGCCACCTCCATGCGTGGGATCCAGTTAAAACTGACTCCTCTTGTCCTAAAGAGCTGTGAAAACTACAAGAATGGATAAGATACTCCTTCTGTCTGCCCCTCCCTATTTTTGGAAGGAGAGAGTTGTTCTGGGACTTTACACAGAGTGCTGTGTTTTGAGATGGAAATGCATAGGCAGAGCTATGTACACATCCTGCTAGACTGGAGCAGGGTGACAGGACTTGTCAAAGGATGTCAAGTGGCTAATATTATTGTTTAATTCTAGTTTATGTTGTGCAATTTTTTTTCTATACAGATTAGTGTAACTAATTGTGTAGTGTGTGGAGATGGGCACAGCTGACACAGAAGAGGTGTGGGCTTGGATGTAGGTACATGAGGTCATGTTGCAATGCTTCTAACTTGAACAACTAATAACTCTATTTACAGGCTACATGCCCTACATTACGAAAGCCTGTATTAGATACTACCTGATAGCAAGAAAGCAGAAGATTTGGGTAACAGTCAAAGACTACATCTGACCTTGGTAAAATATTTCTAAAAGACTGGAGAACTGGTGGTGAGTCCTCTTCTCCCAAATGCCACCTTGGGATTAATGCCTGACAAATTTATCTGCTTTTCTTTCCTTGATGGTTCAATTCAGGTAACGAAGTGAAGATAGAAGGTGCTAAATAAGGGGCCTGCCTGGCGTGTAATTGCTGCCAGGACTCAGCAGCTCCCATTGAAGTGAGGAATACCATCACTGTTTGCAAATACTAGCTGCACAGACACTCTGTGTCTTACATAGCACATTAGCTGGTATTTACAAAACATAAAGGTAGCAAACCCTGTAATTCCCCCAAGAAAGCTGACTTAATCCCGATTGGTAGGTGCTGTTGTGTTGACTGCTGCAATGAACAGCATGGGTGGAGCAAGTAATTTCTGCTAGGGAAATTTGGGAGCTTGTTGTGTGTGTTTGGCTAGAAGCAGTTATTGGGTGTAGGTACTAGGAGGTGTTTAAAATAGACTGCTGGGTGTCTTGGTTCCCACTGCCTGACTTTACATACTCACATGGCAAGTGGGTCCAAATTTCCGGCTCTTCCTTCCATTGCCAGATAATCTCAGGACACTGCACTTAAGAAATCTGGGCTGAGTTTTGTGGGAAAGAAGAAGGAGGAAAGGGAGAGGAGTTTTGAAAAGCTGTTCCATACCTTAGCATCCCCAGATGGATCATTTCAGCGTGCTTGTCTGCACACTGACTCAGGGGCAACCAGCTTTGTACTGTTCAATGGAAAGGGAAATAGGACGGAAATTAAATTATAAACAAGGCACTATCTGTGCTGTGGCAAGCTATATCTAAACTTTGGGGCAGGACTGTCAAGATATCTGCAAGTGTCCACTGTCCCGTGATGCTGTATTTTGTCACTGTTTGGCAGGGGGAAATAAGTGTTGCAGAGGGAAATAAGTGTTTCTCATCTTCCAATTCATCTGAAAGTAAGAATACCCATTGCAGTCTTGGAAGAGACCATCTTTAATTACAGTCAGTGCATTTAATCCTTCCCCTAAATTTGTTTATATATACACCTCACTGTCTTCTATTCACCTCTAATTACAAGGTTTAAATGAGGGAGTTGGAGACATACAGCAAGACATTTGGGGACATGTATTATTAATTACTTCAGTGTGATTTCTTTTCTTCTCTTCATTTGCTGTTCTCACTTGGGGTCTGAACCAACCTTCAGTTGGCTGGAAGAGGCACCTTGCTGTTGTCTCAGGGCACCTCAACTGTTTTGTTGGAGCACATCTCAAGTATCTACATCTGTAAAAGACAGCAACACCCATCTCCTACCC
>VXAY01005798.1:683817-697264 GCA_013399855.1 Oxyruncus cristatus | reverse complement strand
CCCCCCCAAAAGGCAGTAAACTTCACAAGCTGCCATCATTGGCTGCTCTCTCTAAGATGGCCACGAAGCTTTGGTGAGCACATGTGCTGAGGAAGTAATAGCAAAAGCAAAAATGGAAGTAACACATAGTGCTGCATATTTCTTTTTGATAGTTTCCTGGTCAGAGCTTAAAACTTCCGACCTCTGAGAATGAGAAAGTGATTGTTTAGGTGCTGAACTGGAGAGAGTTGCCTTAACTCTGATTAGGTTTTAAAACTGTGGTGTAAATTGCTGTTGTTTCCTCTGGTGCCTCGTGCACATGTAAACACGGAGTCCCTACAGCATTTGTCAGGCTGGTTAAATTGAATGCTTGTATTTACTTGGTATTTGGGTATGGACGTACAGTAGACAATAAAACCACAGTCACAGGTATCCAGTGTTGCAGATATTAGAGCTTCACACTCATTTAACTTGATGCAGGAAAAGGTTGCTTAATTCTGGCTGTCTTCAATCCCAAGGCCTTGTGCTCAGTGTGTGACAGCAATGCATGTTTTTAATTTAGCTAAAATAATTCAACTTGACTTGCTTCTCCTTTAATTTGGCATCATACAGCGGTGGTGTTAAAAAAAAAAAGTATATTGAAAACATTTCTCCCCTGATTTGACATACATATAAAATAACTAGGTCTATAGGGAGGTTTAAAATTAGGCAGGAAAGCTCACTAGACCCAGTACTGCGCTCTCTTGGCTTAGTGCTGTGCTGCAGCTCAATGTCTCCAGGCTTATTTAAGCATTGTAGTCTCTCCCCCCCCTCCTTTTTTTTTTTTAAGATCCTTCCTGTTGGCAGCTGTCCTGAGACACGATGTTCTTGCTTAGCATTTTGATGTGGGGAAACAGTTCTGATAATTAAAGCCGGTTTCAAGCCATGAGCTGATTTGTAAGCAGTGACTTGCTCTGGGGTGTTGTCAGTCGATAAAACGTGTAGCTTGTGTGCATAGAGCCAGTCTGCACCTTGTGCCTTAAACTCCATGTGAGGGGGACATACACGCTCCCAGGAACCACTTCTGAGTGAGACATACTGCATCCTCTTCTACTACCTGTTGGTGAATGGTTAATTCGTGGAAAATTATCATTATCATCCTTTTCCTCTCTGTGTGTTAACCTGGCGCAAACCTGTTGTTGTTACGCAGCTTTTCCTTGTTTAAATAAATGCAGTTCTCTTTGACCCACTCTGCAGTCCTCAACAAATTCCTTAAAGGAGTACCGTGAAAGGCGGCAAATGCAAACACACCTGTAGCAGAACTGCAGACCCACAATGTGGGTTTGGATGTGCTGTGGAAATTTGCTTTGTGGTGTTCCACTGCCAGCAAGGACCAAAGTGTTACCCCTCTCTTGTAAATGGTTGCAAGTCCTAATCCACTCTTGGGATTTCTGTGGGCAGCGGGTGTAAGTACATGTGTGCCTCCATGTAACTTCAAGTGGGAATTAAAACTGCTTGATCCTGTAGTGGCATGATCTTGCGATGGCACTTTCCTTATCTAATTGGGTCTGACACTATTCTGAGGTAGCAGACAAACTTGAGTCTCCCTGCAGTGTAATCTAAGAAACTTGAGTGCCAGTAAGACAGATGGGTTTGAGAGGTCTAATTTAGGAGGACTACTAAATTGCAGTGTGTGCATTTCAGTGTGCGGAACAAATGGGTGGAAGGCTTGCTGAATGAAGTATTAAATAAGTTTATTAAAAGCATGGCTGATTAGTTCTTTGTGGACTCTGTTTTCAGTGTGTACAAAGGTATTTCCATCACTTGTGTATTTTCCCACAAGGCACTGTTGTTCATCTGCCTGGATTAGGTAGGTACTGTGTGACACTGAGCTCGTGGTACTAGGTGACACCTCCCTCACTGTTGCTTAAAAGCATTTGAGAGGTAAATGTTAAAGGCAATCATTAGATAATGGGGCCAAAAATAGAAGACACCTGAAAAAGAAATTCCTTTTCTATAGCTCTAAGAATGTTCGTATTTGCCTGACATTGACTTTGAAGGTTTAAAATACAGAAAACTGTTCTTTATGGATGAGCACAACCTAAAGGCTGAAATGCTAAAATATAGGTTGGAATCTCCTTTTTTCTTTGCAGAAGAAGATAAATCCACACAAGGGCAAAAACATACTGCAGTGGGTTTTAGCTGTTACCATAACATTTGATTTCTGTTGCCTCAGATTCTTGCAAGGTCAGATATTTTATTGCCTGTGGTTGAAGGATGTAGAATCTCAGACATGTAAATTTGTGATGGTCACCATCCAGGAAAGACAAATTATATCCAGCTGCCATTACTTTTTGATGCTTTTGGGAATCCCTGTATAGTTTGTAAATTCCTGTTGACGTTCCCCATGAAGCACATCTCAAACTTCTGCGTGTTGCTTTTAGTTATCACCGAGACCCAGGACAATGAAGGGCTGTTAAATAAGAGCAGCTTAAGACAGTGGGATGGCTGAAGCCTGGGGAAAGCTGTGAGGACAAGCCTGGCTGCAGGGAGGAGTCTGTTAAAAAACAAGGAGAGAAGATGAGAGTGGTCAGATGTCGTTCCTGCAGCTCTTAATACTGCAGAGCCGGAGGCTATGGTTCCCCAGCGGGTAAACCAGATACCAGTCAGAGCTGCTGGTGCTCCACCTGCCCCGGAGTCCTTGCTGACATGAGCCTGCCTGTGCCCTGCCTTGTCCAAGTGCTCCTCTGAGCACCTTCTGTGTTGCTGGGTTGATCTTCGGGCAGTTTAGCTCTGTGGGTGAGCATGTGCTGTGGTGTGACACGTCTCTGTCACACCTCACACGCCTCTGACAGCTTGTGCTCACTCTGCAGCAGCAGGAGAGTTCAAGTGGGATAAGGTTGAGGAACAGGCACGAACTGTGCCACAGGACTTTTATTCCTTCTGCTGGCCGAAGTCAGATGTGACTCTGGGACCCTCATCAGTCTGTCTACTTCTGCTGTCAGTGCACTCCTGAAGGGACAGCTCTGGGCAGTCTGACCAGCACCAGCTGCTGAGGCTCTGGTCAGGTCTCTCATGCTAGTGTTGTCTGCTTTGCTTTACAGGGTCATTTCAGCCCAAGCAAGCCTCAGGAGCTGCTGTCATTTCCCCATCTTTGCTGCTGTCCCCGCCTTACGGCAGTACACAAACCACCACAGCTCACCTTCGGTGGGAACCAGAGTGTAAAGTGCATCAAAGTCTGCGGGGGGCATTTTGAGAGGTGAAGAAACATTGATGTAGCCCAGTGCTTGTAATTTAGGACAGGCAACTGTCGCTGCATTCAGCAAGGAGCTACTGGAGGGATGGGGAAAGGAGGGAGAGAGGAAGAGGGCAAGGTGGACAGCAAGGTCTGTGAGGCATTCCCTCTTTTAGGAGTCAGCAGTTTCCCTCTCAGAGACCAGTCACTCTTCACCTGTCCCCAGCTTGCATCCCAGGTAGCTTTCTATGCACTGCTGCCAAGAGGCTTTTGGCCAAAAATGCATACATTTAAGGCGCTGCAGATGCTTCCCTTAACTTATGCTTACTGAAAGATGCAGGAATACGTTCTGATACCATGCATATGTTCCAGAACGAGTGGCATCTTTTGGAAGGTAAAAAAGCAGAAGTCAAGTGTGGAGTCTGGGCTCAGCAAGTAGGCTGAAGTGGCACTAAGTGGAAGTAAATAAAATGCACTGTGAATGCTGCAGTGTGCATTTATATATAGGGTAAAAGAGAACTAAAATATTTTTCAGAGTGATAAAATGCGCAAAACATGGAAATCATAAGCTGTATAACAGGCAGCAGAGGGGTTTTTTCTGTCTTCCTTAGCATTAGGAACAGCACCAGACATTTCTGAGAAGTGTTCCCATGAAAACTTGCAGATAAGTCCATAGCAGCACTGACTCTCTGAAAGCTTTTGATGGTGAGAGATACAGCAATTGCCTTCATAGGTGGTTGATGTCCTGTGTTTGGATACTCCCAAAGTATCCCAAGACCACCTGGCTGTTGAAGTGCTCTGGCTGGTTTCAGTTTGGCAAAACAGATGCACACAATTATTCAGCACACTGAAAATGCATGTAGAGGATGAAACTCCTAGTTAATACCACAGTAAATAAAGCAGGCAGTTGCACTGATTGTAGGGCTGTTGCATTTAATTCACTAACAATCACTGCAATTAGGCACTCGCAGCTCCTTCTGCTTGTTAGTTTCCACGGTACCTTCCCGGGCTTTGCTGCTGAATTCAGTTGCAGAGGCCTCTATGAGGTCTTAGACACAGGCAAAAAATGCCACGTGGAACAAACCTTTGTTGAATCTTCACCAGCACCGCAAAGTTCAGGATTTTGTTCCTAATACGAAAAAAAAAAAAAAAGGACATCTATTGCAGAACACTGGTGTTTGGCTTTTCTTTCCTTGGATAATAGAAGGCAAGAGGTTTGCTGTTAAGAGAGCGACTGAATTCTCTGGGTTTGACTCTTAAGTGAGTGAGCTTTTCACACATTTCATGCCGCAATCGGCACACTGGGTGCCTTGCTATGGTACAGTGCCTTAATACTAAGAGGTTTGCTTTCCTTTTCACTAAAGCAAATTTGTTGTGCAGTTGAAATAGATTGTACAGCTCAAAGTGTGAGCTGGAGCATCCTTTGGAAAAAAAAAGAAGTATCTGACGTACCCTTTGTAGAGGAGAAAGTATTGGAAGTGTTTCTGACTGAAATAAATCTGAAAGAAACAGGATTTTATATTGCAGTGAGTGTTGTTATCTTCCATTGTATTTAATGGTTTTCTGGAGATATGCTAAATGCTGTCTGGACCATTAATAAATAGGTTTCTTTAGAATCATTTTTATCTGATTGAATGTCTGTGATTTCTTGAGATGGAAGTTTATATATAATCTCTTTAAATGGCTTTGTAAACAAATGAGTTTTAATTAGTATAGAATCATCTTTAGTAGCTTATAAAAAGTCTTGTGGGCCTGTAAATATGTAATTCCTGACACTTCAATAAATGTGTTAGCTTAAAGAGGAGCAAGGCAAGTATGCTTCAGTACCGGCTTCTACTAAACAGAGTCAGGTATATAATTACATAATTACCTACATTGCATGTATGGCCATGATAAACCAGGGCTATACAAAACAATACAAAGACGTTGAATTTTCAGTGCCATTAAAACAGTTTGCAGGAAAATTCCATCATCACTGTAGAGTGTGACTGTGCACAGAATGAAAGGAGCTGCAGCCTTTAAGAGATGCTGCTTTGTTGTGTCAAGCTCCAGTAAGAAAGGGTTGAAGCTGGAGTCAAGAAGGCAGGCAGGGTTCCTCGCCCTGATTTTACCTTGGTAGCAGGTGAACCTGAAGTCACAATGCTGCATTTCTGCATTTCTTAAGAACTTTGAAATAATAATAAGTTTGTGAGTAATGATTCTGTCTGTGTTCATCCTGACCACTGCATGTCACAAAGGATCCTGAGCTTCTGTTTGCTGATTCTGTCTAAAAGTCAAGTGCTCCCTGTATGTAGGTATTTGCATTTCATAAATAAATCTGTGAAGAGTCTTCCTGTAAAAACATGAGTGTCTTACAATTAGTTCACTTCTGTATTTTATGCTGGATTTCATGTCTGGTTTTCCCCTTTCTTTAAGGAGAAAACACAACCATTAATTCACTGCCAGTGTCTCTGAGCCAGAGTTGTGGGCTCAGGCCAGACTACTTTGGTTCACAATGTACCTGGAGAACATTTGATTCCAGAAGTGAATTTTTGGTGCAGAGATTCTTCTCTGACTTTATCCTATGTATGCTATTAAGCCAGATTACATCGTCATTATGCAACAATGAAAAATTTAGTAACTGCTCTATATTTAAACCTTTGTGTATTAACTTCATTGCACAGCACCAGGATGACTTCGAATGTGGGAAAAAAATGTGAAACACGAGAAAAAGAATCAGGAATGCTTTGGTAACTCTTGTCTAGCTTGTAATGCCTTCTTCTAGATTAATTTCAAATATGTTTCTATTCTTTGAAGTGGGGGGGTTGTTTGTATTAAATTTGTCCTGAATTTGCCTTGTGATAGGGTCTGATTATGTCTGGATTTTGGACCGAAACAGTTAATGTACAGAAATGACGAATTTTTAATTTTTGCATCTATTTCAAAAGTGCCTGTTGTTCTCACTAGCACGGCTTGTAGCGATTGCATTTTCAGTGTCATTTGAGTGTGTCATCTGCAAGTGTCCTTTTCTTTCCAGAACATCACCAAACAAGTATATTTAGCAGTTGATTCGAGAGTATGTCAACCTCCCATACACAGAGCTAGTTTAGTAGACTAAATTTGGGACATCTGAAGCACAGACACATGTTCAGCCACACAAGTGTTTTTAGCATTAAGGCACCCTGCAGAAAGCACAGTTAGGGCCGTCTTGTGAGGCCAGAATTGTTCCACGCCCGTATGTGCTCTGGTGATGCACTGTGGTGAGAGGTACCTTGGGCTGTGGATGTTGAAGCAACAAAACCATGTCTAATGCAACCAACTTCTGCTGGAGCCAGCAGGAAGGGAAATTCAGAGCAGACAGTGTGGGAATACAGACACTGAGTGGCTTTTTGTCCATTTCCTAGCCTTCCACATCCTTGCTGCCCATCAGCTGGAGATGCTGCAGGTTTAAGATGCCTCCCAGTATGGCCAGGACAGCTCCATGTCTTGACTGGGCAATCTGCTAGTAGGAGGGAGGTGGTGTGGACCAGAGGGAACTGTTCTGGGACTCCCCATGGGATGACAAATTGCTGATAAGAGCTGCTTTTTCCTTTCTAACGCGAGCTTTGGGTCAGCAGAGAATGGGCACATGTGAGAGAGTCATTCTTCTAATTTCAGGAGGCTGTGGAGTGAGACCTGGAGGATGTGCAAGGTGAACACTTGTCATGAATTTTACTTTTCTCTAGTGAGTTTTATTGCCCACGAATGTTCAGAAGCAGGTGAGCATGGCCCTTCTGACACTTTCAGCAAGTGACCTATGGCAGTCAGGAGCATGATGCCAACAGTGGGAACTGTTGTTTATGTCTTTGGATGCAGCTTCAGGGAAGTGCCCACCCCATGCTACCTACCATAAACATGTCGGCTGTCAGAAGCTTGTCTGCATGGGGCGCCCAGCTGGGGTGGCAGCATGGACAGACACACATTTCACATGAAGTTGACACTGTCACCCTGTATAATGAGTGTCTGTGGCCATTTAACGTCCCCACAGCCTGGCTGAGCCATGCCATGCTGAGGACTGAGGAGCTTGTTTGGGGTGTGCACTTTGTCTTTCCAGCTGGGTTTGTGCAGCTCAGTGGCCCCCAAATAAAGTCTGTGGACTTGAACGGTTTAGGAAATGCACCTTTTGCTGCTGTCAAAAAACTGTGCAACTGCTGCTTCAACAACTGTCTGCGGTCTGACTGGCTGCAGGCCATTTCTCTCTGTGGTGTTGGGCCTGAAAAAGCCCTGGAGAGTCCCAGTGGAAAGGCTACAGTGGATCAGGTCACTTCACAAACATACAAGCACTGTATCAATCAGAGTGGCGCAGATTCAAGTTGCACAGTTGTGGGTGTTTTGCTGAATAGGAATCTTGTGAGTCAAATGCTGCAGCATTACAGGCAATCTTTGACTTATATGATCGTAGACCTGTACATATGTCTGTGAATGTTTATGGCTCTGTCTGGGTAAATCTTTAAAAACCTCCAGGGACTGCCTTCTACAGCCTTTCTGGACAACCTGTTCTGGTTGTGCACTGCTACCCTGATAAAAAAATTTGTTTCCCAATGTCCATCCTGAACCTCACAATTCACAGTCATTGCCTCTTGTATTATTTGGCCCTACAGAGAAGTATTTTGTTCTCATTGCAACCGCCTGTCAAGAAGCTGTAGGAATTTCTTGGAGTTGTTGCTGTTTCCTTGGAATGAAGATTATCCAGGGTGAACAATAGACTTTTTTGTTGTTTGTTTTTTTTTTCTCTGTATCTTGGTATTCCATTTCTTGGTGCATTAAAATGGATTTGCATCTGAGATTTCATACGTGCGGCAAAGCTTCTTGACCATTATTTAATAGACCTATTTAACACAATTTTGGAATTGGTATGGGGCAGCCTTTTTTTGAGAAGTGGTGAACATGCCTTTCCATAGCCCAACGCTGGAGCAAAGCGGAGTCTCCTAGGACTGGAGTCAGTGAGTGGTCTTCACTTCCAGTGGATGTCCTCGTTCTTCAGGGAAATTCTTAACAACACTGTTTTGCTGCTTTGACCCTCCAGTGAGACAATCTGTGGGCTTATTAAGCGTTAGAAGAGCTCTAATGCAGACCGATAGGACCATGTTGTGAGCTTTCCTATGGAGAAACACTGAAGTCTTGAACATCTGAAAGCCCTTTGTCATCTGGCACAAAGGACAGTGTAGTAAACCAGAGGGGCACCCATGCACCTCTCCATACGTGGGGCTGTACCCAAAATGCAGAGCTGCACGCTTGCGGATTTGGATTTTGGATGGCATTTTGTTAGCTCCCTACCTTCCCTGATGAATTCAGTACCAGTGACGAGGGGGATATTTCTGTGCATTCGCATGAGGTGAGAACAGTGCCCACTTCTGTAGGCACTGCTGTCCTGGCCTGACACCACACGTGGTGTGGGCGAAGGTGTAGCAGTCAGGGTCTGAAGCTGGAGCAGAGTGTAATTACCCACCTTCAACCACATTTCATGCACAGAGACTGTTACCCCGTTGCTCTTGAGACCAGGCTGCTTTTTCTGCTTATTTTTTTAGGTGGAATTAAAGGTGCGAGCTGCAAAACACAAAGCGGCTCCGGCTGCGATTACCTCTGTAAGTGCCTTTCCCTCCTCTGGTGGTCACAGGCAGCCGAGGAAAAGCAAAAGCTGTCAGGTCCCTGCAGAAAAAGAGAGAAATTAGTGCTGGCAGAGTCTGTACGAGACAACTTATCTGCTGTGAAGTTTGAGTCCCTTGTTCCTGCTGGTGTGATCTGTTAACATAACATGCCTGAAATGTTTTCTTACATTCTTATTACAGTTTTTTCTAAGATGTGCAAAATGAAAGACGCGGGGATATTTACTCCAGCACCACAGGAATTGTGGTGGGCTGGTTTTCTTTTTGGACATTCACAATCTATGCCATCGATTCTAATACATGAATTAGTCACATAAGCATGCCTGCATTTATGTAAAGATCTACATAAAGCTTGTGCTTCAAAATCTTTAAGGGATTTATAGATGCTGAGTAATTAGATGAAAGAAAAAATCCCTTAAAAAAAAAAAGGTGAAGTTAGAGCAGATCTTTCAGCAAGTGTGTTTATTACATTTACTGCTATCAGTTGTTAGTGCGGAGAATGCCTAAAGCATTTTTGTTAATATTTAGCTCTTTTTAATTCTTCTCATTGGTCAGTTAAAACTCTCTTCTTAACTTTAGTCCAGTGTTTTTCATGGCACTTCTGTGAAGTCCTGCTTTACCGGGCTGGCAGGTAACATAAAAGAATTAGTGATTTAAAAAGGCACACAACCATGCCCCTGAGTCCTGGCAGTATTTCTGTTAACTCCCCAGTTGATGGTAAGGATGTGCACTAAAGCCTTACTTTCTCCCTATGGTAAGCAGACTTTCCTCAAATAGCAACAGAGGCAGATAAATTGAGTACGTAGTCTGGTTTCATTAACATTTTCCAGGATTAATACGAAGTAGATCTCAGATCAACAGTTCTGTATATTCCTTATCAGATTTTTAATTATTCCAAGTATATAGATCATTCCATTTCAATGCATTTAACTCTCTATTTACCACCTGGATACTATTCTTGTCCTCTTTCTTTCCATATCCTCCTTTATCTTCAGTCCCCACTTTTTTGTCAGCTGTCTAAATAGAGTTGCAGCCAAGTTCTGCTGAGTGACGCAGACGATAGTGTGTATGTTTAGAGGCCACTTAGAAAACAAAAAGATTATTCAAATTTAGTCCCTGAAACAAGTTTTTATATTTAAAATGTGAAGCCAGCCAGGTAGCTGTTAGAGATTACAGGCACAGAAATAAAAATTTACCTGATTGGAATTTTCTGTATAAATAACGAATATAATTCGGGTATGTTGTTGTTTTAAAGATCAATATCCCAGTTTAAGGTAGCAGCCTGGGGGATCTGATGGGGCTGTTTTTGAGAATACTTAGCCCAGTCTTTGTTGATGTCGTTTAAATAAAAGGATTTAGATGGGTAAGTTTAGAGCCTTGTGTTTAAAAACAAACCCCAGGCCTAAACAAAAGGTCTGTCATTAGTTTTCTCCTGTGAATCACATTTTCAGCAATATTCTCTTTTCCCTAAGTGGCTTGAAGAAAGAATTGAATACAAATTGATAGAAGTGCTCTTTTATTTCTTTCCTAATATATTGCTGATTTGTAGGCAGCTAGAACTAGATGTGTAAGTGTGTAGTCATTGCTGTTCTAGATTTAAATTTGATTTTGTTTTGCTTTGGGTTTTTTCCCCATTGATTCTCAGGTTGTTTTCACATTGCACTAATCATTCCAATTACACATGTGTAATTTGTCATTTGATGTATATTAAATCCCCTTCAGCTGCATTTCAAACACTGGATGCTGGGTTGTGATTCTGAACTGATTGTTCAAAAGAAAGTTCATTCTCGACCAGAAGCATTGAATTCCCTGCAATGTTTGTTTCCTTCATGCAGCATTGAGCAGATTTGAAAAAGATGATTATTCATCTCACCCTTGAGATCTGCTTCAGTTATTCTTATGGCTGTGTGGGGGATGTCAGCTCCAGGTCATCGCTTTGTTCAGCCTGTAACAGGCTGGGAGAAAGGAAAATAGTAGCCATGTTGCTCGTGGAAGTGCTTCGGCATCCATTTCTGTCTCATTGAACCATGTGGATTCCTGGTCAAGAATTGTGAATTAAAACCAAGAGAGACTTTCTTTAGCATTTGACTGTAGAAACACACTCACATGGGGTTCTTTGGCTCGCCACTGCCTTGTTTTGGACAGTTGAAGCATCTATTTTGTGGGCTGTTGTATTGCCAGCTTCTCTTTCTCAAAGAGAGACAGTATGGAAAGGAGATATTTGTAGAAATGCTACCTTTGTTCATCCTCTTTTTACCGATAGATGGATGTCATTAGTATAGGAGAGATTGTTGAGAGCAGCAGTAGTGATACTTGCAAAGGAGTAACAGAGGAAGCAGGACCCAGTTGTTGAGGAATATGGCTGGAAGTGTTTTCTCTTGTGTGTTTATAATAAATGCTGTACAGTGAGAGACAGAATGTCTCCTTTTTGGAGACACGGGGGGTCAGTAGAAGGGAAGAGTAGGGGCATCAGGACCTCCCTGTTACAGTATTGATAAACCACGTCTGGGAACAGCTCTGAGTTGTGCAGAGCTGCATGGGTGCCCTTGCCTTGCATAGCAGGAGTGTGTCCTATGGCAGCAGGCAGAGATAGGGAGAGGGGAATCCTATCGCAGCAGGCAGGGATAGGAATGGGGAGAGGGGAACCAGGGTCTGCAGCTGCCCACAGCTCTGTCTCTGCCTGCAGAAATCACTGTGTTGGAGCAAAATCCTAGTTTTAATTCCTTACCCAGCCATGGGTTGAGTGTGCAGTCCTGCCTACAATTCTCAGATCTCTGCTCATACTCCCCCTTGGTTGAGATGGGACTGACCAGGCTGAGCAGACTGCTTTGAGGCACAGGTATGAGGCTCCAGTCTGAGTGTGCCAGCAGCATTACTGCATTTCAAGTGACCTTTCAGTCTGAAACTTTGCCAAAGGGAGGGGAAAGGAAGCCACTCGAGTTCTGCACAGAGATCCTGCAAACAGATGGTGTTTGCATATAGGATATGCTGTTCGGGTGCAACTCTACTACAACGCTCTCCGTTTTTAATAATTGCAGGCGGGCTAAACTCCGGCTATATTTGGAACAGCTAAAACAGCTTGTGCCTCTCGGGCCGGACAGCACCAGACACACCACTCTAAGTCTGTTGAAAAGAGCTAAGATGCATATCAAGGTAAAAACGTTCACGCATGTTTTTGTTTCTTTTGAAGGAGAATCTTCCAGAATGTGTATCCATAGAGAGGAAACTAATTTTCACACAAAATCCGTATCCATATGTCCAGTCTTCTGGATATACTGGCCTTTATTAGTTGCAAGGATTTCAGTCACAGTATCAAGGTTTTGCAATTTACCCGGCAGTCTCAGATATGTAAAACAGTCATTTCTGCTTAGTTTCTAACTAATGAAATTATTTACACTGTAGTTTAAAAAAATAATATATATGTATCAAAGCTGTTCTGTGATTAATATATTTGTTTTTTAAGGACTGGGCAAGGTAACATTGTATTGCATTGCTTTCAGTGTAAAAAGTCAGATCCATTCATGATGAAAAAAAATAATGGAGTCAAAAGGATTATAGCTACTAGTGAGCCTTATCCACATCCCACATCTTTCCAACCAGGTTCTGAAGCATTTTTTAAACATTTAAATGAACCCAAAAATCAAATGCAATCTCCTGCTAGTTGCTTGCTTCCCTTGTTACAAGTTTAAAACAAAAAAACAGCCTAAAATCTCACTTACGATTCAGCAGCAGTGCAGGTTCTACATTTGCAAAGGTAATTCAAAGAGAATTACTCCTTAGGCCTCCTCTCCCCAAAGACAGCTTTACTCCCATTTTCACTGTCATCATTTTCAGGGAACCTGGTTATGTGCAGAAATAAGACAAAGAGGTATTCAAATGTAAAAGTTAAAGAACAGGTTTCTGCTGCTGTGTCCAGGGCTATAATTACTCATCTGGAATTTTTTTCAGTGTTACAGGGAAACAGGTCAAGAAAAGTATCAGGAAAGGTTGAACACTGCCAGTAATCTTAATGTATTTTGGAGAACAGCCTGCTGATGTATATCATTAAGATGCACTGCAATTACAGAAATGTGTGTAATTCATATGAAGAATTAAAGATTAATTTAAGCAGAACTATTTGTGTGAACAAATTTGCAGAGCTACTTCTTCAACTCTTCTAAGCACATTTACTCCAGCTGGGCAACCCCTGTTTTTACCATTTGAGATTTTGGCCTCTTGTTTATAATTCAGGCTAACATGCGTGAAAGGCACTGCATGTGGTTTTTGTCTTGGGCTGCCCCCCTATCATGGGCTTATGCATACAAATTGAAAAACTGTTTTTACAAGTGGCGAGTGTGAGAGATTAGCCCTGTAGTTACCATTTCAGCTGCTGATAAAAAAAGCTAGGAACAGCTTCCCTCCAAATCCACCGCGCACAGTACCGAGTGCCCGTTTTCTGAAAACTGAGACTGAAGTTTAACTTTCTTTTTAACATTTTAACTGAACCTGCCCTAACTGGGTTGGCACTTAATTGCTCCCCTTTGTCAGGTCAGCTCCCTCCCCGCTGCACTGCCAGAGCAGGACTGTGCCCGGCTGCCATTTCTAACACAGTCATTAGTTTTGAACTTTACACCCCCCCCCCCCCCCAACT